>MU227828.1:2261258-2278599 GCA_018584345.1 Thuja plicata | reverse complement strand
ATATATGCTATGTTATCTTAGTCTTTTTGAAACAGAATATTACAAAGAAAAAATATATGTATATATTAGACATAAGGGAATAATATGTATAGAATACATTAATATGAAGTTCAAGAAATCAATTTTCATTGACTGTTTGTGAAAACATACATGCTTGTATATCAAGAAACATATACTCGTATGTTCATAAAGAAAAGAAAGGAAGACTCCCAGATTTTCTTATACTCCCAATGTATTTATATTTATGTATATAAAAAATTTCATTTTATGTTTATTCATGAATAAAGTAGTAGATGTAAATGAGATTGTGCATGATCTTATAATTTGTATTTTTTTTAACAGATTAATAATGATACCACAAAGGGTTGAAATTATTATAACAGGATTTAAAATTACAAGGATAAATGTTTATCTTGTTTTCCTTACTCTTTCATATATTAACATTAACTTTCAGTTATTTAAAACATCAAATAGAATGAACATGCATACTTATGTAGATGTAAATGAACCTCATACTCTTCGGTTGATAAAACTACAAATATATACTTAGTTGATCTTTTGAGTAAAAAAAATAAATTCATATAAAATTACAAGATTTTATATTCAAAAGGTGTATGTCTAATATGCAAATTTTTAAATGCAAAAGTAAGCAGAGTCTAAAAATATAAACTTCTTGAAAATTCACTATAGGCCTACTTGTTTAGCAATAGTTGAAAGCATATTTCAAAATATATTTATCATTTCCAAAGCAACCTAACATTATGCAGATTTCTCTTATTTCTTTCCTTTGCCATTTCAACCTCAAATTTCATACGGAGGATATTACTTTGCTTAATATTTCATATAACCCTTACCAAAGTTCTTCCCAACAATAACGTAATTTAAAACTTGTACACTTAGCAAGTTTGCAATACATGAAAATGAAAGTTTCAAACTAAGATTGAGAAATTTAGCCTCCAAGGATTCTCACAAAATAGCTACAGGAACAATAACATTTCATTCTCTTTGCTTACAAACTTCAACTTCAAAAGAGCTCTAAGCACCTAGGTAAAATTTGCAAAAAGAAAGGGAAAACCAAAGAGACCATGGGAAGCTCACCTCCCATCCTAGGCCTCTAAGAGGCCACCCCCAAGCTTGGGGAACCAAGAATAGGAAGGTAACACTCAAGAAAAAAATATCAATAACAAAACAATAATAACAACAATAAATTCCCTCCCAAGGCTTAACACGAGGATCTTTTATACAAGCTTCCCAAGGGTGAAGGTGGACCAAGTACCCTAATGGGAGAATAAGGCAAATACAAGGTTACAAGCCTTCAACAAGGCAACATTCTCACATATACAAAATGTAGTATAACATTACATCTCCCATAGCATGCTCATCCAAATGGCTAGCACCCTTATGACCCCCAAAGCACAATGCTTCAGGCCTACCATGGACCTCATAATCTATGGTCCATCCCTCTCTCCCTAGGAGAGAGACTCTACACCAAGAGGGCTGTCATCTTCCCTTCACCCTCAAAGCTACTCTGCCCTCCCAAGGGTGAGTTTGGCCTTGCACATTCCCATACAAACAACATTTACTACACACACATAGATTCAACTTTTATAATACAACAAGAACTACACATAGAAAGAGTGCAACATCAACATGATACAAAAAACAACATATCTACACATTATGTCATTATAAAACAAGAAAAACATTATTCCTTCCTTCCTTAATGAATCCATATGCAACAAACACCATTAATGGAGGAGAGATCTTGGAGCCACCAACCTTGATAATAGAAGTTATGGTAAGATTTGTTGAAGCTTTTACCATTTTGTCCATTTTCCCAAAATCTTCCCTCATTCACTAGTTGTCTCTAAAGTTAGAGACTGGGTTTTCAAACTCTCTAACATGGAGAGTCACCACTAAAAAGCCACTAGAAACTCATGGGGAGAATGAAAGCCCTCTAATTGGTCTCTCTTCCCTAAACTCTTACAACTTTCTAAAAGTGGATCCAAAAAGGGGAAACTCTAAAAGGTGGGTAAGGTCTTTGCATCAAAATGGAAGAGTGGTCTTTCAAAGATCAAGCTTCGCAAGAGTTGATTTTCGTTCAACTTGGGAAACCAACTTTTGGAAGGGTCTCTTGTTCAAAAAAATGTTATCCTAGGGTTAAAATGACCCTTACCCATAGGTATAGCAAGTGGACTACCTAAAAATTACCCTAACACACCCCTAGGAACTTTTCTAACCCCTCAAAAGTCCACTAAAAACATACTCACGAAATTACATTGAAGTGACCTCACCTCCAACTCTCTAATCAAGGAAAAATACATGAGGATCTACTTGGTACTATCCTAGGTAGATGGACACCCAATCCCCTTGTGGACATGTCATGGGCTTAAGTATATTCACAAGTGTCAAGTGACATACACAAATATTTACACATCACTAGACACATGTCATATTCACTTGGGCATAACCACAAAGAAAATAAATATGAAAATAACATTTAAGGAATAAATTCCAACAATCAACCATTTACATTTACAAATTAAATCATGATACAACGAGGTCTTGTCTTCTCATTAGATGTAACCTTGGCTTAAACCGAGTTCATATATACCTATGTTTGGTTCCCCGAATTTAATACCATGATATGATACCTACACACTGGATCCAAATATCAGTAGTCCAAGGAGATAAAATATTCTTCATAAAGAAATAAACAATATTCAAGACCTTAATGAACATCTACATACTAAATTTTATCACCTAAGATCATAAACAATAATAGTTTCATTTAAGCATATAACATAAAGTAAGATTCACATTGCATCGTCACTCAATTAAATGTCAATTTATAATAATTCTCATATTATCATTAATCTATCACATAATCATAATATTTTCCCAAATCAAATTCCTCATAATGAAAGATCCATAATAGAAACATAATATAGTCCATCATGTGCATCACAAAGTAACATGTATCCAACATCAAAAAGATCAATCCATGACATAATATATAAAATCCCTAGTGCATCAAAATATAATGTATCACGTGCTAATTCTATCATAAGAAATTTTTTTTGGAAAGCTACGATGGGCTCAGGGTGAGGCCTCACGCAATTATAATTGACAACAATTTCACTTCAGAATACAATTCACATCTTAGTGCAGGTAATTCTAATTGTGTCATCTTAACGAAAATCTACTCCTACTAAAACCAGTGCATATAATGATAATCTATCATAACATTGTCATGTTAGCCGTTTAATTTAACCAATGTAATATATAATTGCAATTCCCTTTTAATCATTAAATAAACATCTCTACATACAATCACGACTCAACTCAAATGATCAGTTCATGTTCTTATCCAAATATCATATAAGCACCTATCATTTATCATAATCATAACTCATCCATTGTGAATACAATCTCCTTATTCTAATTCAATCCATGCTAATCAAACACTTAACTGTTGCAACATAATGTTTTATAGAACTGTTAATATGAGTAAGAACAAATAGAGTACATCAAAGTCTATTCTTATCCAAAAATAGATAATTTACATAATGTATCATAAAGGATTCACACACTAGGTCCTTAAGAATAGAGGAATTGCTATGTTGACCCGAGCAGGGTCTCTCCAAATTTCCAAGCACAACTATAGGGATAGTCACAAAATGAGAACAAGGTTAAATGGGACCGAGTGGGTCACATATACACCTCTAACTAGATTATCACAAAATCACAAGATCATCTCAACTAGGAAGTTCATAACATATCAAAACCTCACAATGTATCTCAAGTCCAAGGAAGGTCTCACTTATTAGGTAAGCATAGATCTCCCTGAGGGTACAATCTCACGAGGGTACTACAAGGTCTAAAATACAATAATAAACTTAATCCATGCCCCTCAGAATGTCAATCTTAAAAGGGAAACAGAGGAGGCTCTACATCACCCCCCCCAAGGACCAGGCTTACTCTTGGAAGCCGATGCACCAAACCAAAGGTAGTGCATCAAGGTGTGGTGACTTAATTTGAACCAAATGTGAGTACTCATATAGAGGGCCCCTTAATGTCAGCTATGGACCTATCTATTCCTAACCCCTCAACTTAATGTTAGCTAAAGGAACCTATCACACACCAAAAGAGTACCAGTATATTGACATAATCAAATAATCAAGGATACAACACAAGCTATAAAAAACATACACTAAGGTCTCGGTCAACCAAGGCACATATCCATCCTAACTACTTTATCATGAGGCATCCAAAGGTGAACATTTTCCTCTAAGCCCCTTCTTGTTCATAGTGTTAAAAGGTTTTTGAGTAATCAACTTGGAAAATATTTGCATAGTTATCTAGATTAATAGTAAGGCACTACCATGTTCACTTGGAGCACCCCTTATATCCTATTTGAATCTCATAAACTCTCCCCAAACCTGGTGTCTTGAATAAAATACACATAAATAAGGTTTTCTCTAGAGCACAAGGATGCTTATCAAATTAGAGATCAAATTCAATCCTTCCATTCGATCGAATAAATAGGGCACAATTGAAACTCCCTAATGTAGGATAAAGGTGAACTATTGGTGCTGAGAGATTTTTCATTCTAGAGAACATGATCATTTTCCCTACTAGACCCTAGTCTTACCTTATACCAGGTGGCAATTGATCCATAAAGATGACATCCTCTTACTCCCATCTTCACACCAAATCAAAAGAGGGTAATATATCCTTAAGAGCTTTCGTGCTCCTCCATCCCACTACTAGGAATGTTTCTTAACAATCTATCCTCTAGTACCTCAAATCTCTAACACAGAGTCTCACCAAGAGTGGAAAGGAAACCTAACCAATACTTACTCTTATCTAAAAAATGAAGATAAGGGTGTAATCTTTACGTCATCATTTGATCATCAAGTCCCAGTATAGGGGCCAAAATCACAAGCAAACTAGATCTTTCCCACCTATTCCTTATCATGTTTCTAAGAAAAAGGTGCATAACAAGTTCCAACTCACATTCTGAGCAAGAAGGGACTCCATAAAGTATGCACACTTAGGCTTATTTCCAGACTTCCATGCTAGACCAATATTGAGTAAGATCTGAAAGGTCATCAGTTGGAGTAGCATCCATACACCAATTCTAATCTTTACTTTGAAGGAGGTTGTCGAAACATCCAATTATCCTTGAGCTATAATAATTATGCCACTAGAATCCTCCTTCTTGATACCTACTTTCCAAAATCACATAATGTGGTATGCTTGCCCATTCATGGACAAATACAATTTATATGTTTATAGTAGATTATTCTACCATGCATTGACATATTTACTGACAGGTACTCCCTTACAAGACTAAATGAATTACCACTCATGCTATACCATTCAAAAATAGAGTTGAGGTCCTATCTCCTAAGTTTAGTATTACCCGACAAGGAAAAATAGAACATTCTCCTTGATGTTCTCCCTTATACACCCTATCAGTTTCCCACATTGGGACTGATAGAATCACAAAACATAGGGTTGACCAGCATAAAAAAACATTTAGAGTAGTCACCATGATTGAAAAGTAAAAGTCCAATTGGAAAAATTAAATTCCAACAATAAATTTCAAAGTGAGCTCATTTCAACAATAAATCAAATGTGGCAATTGTCATAAATAAATAGATACAAAAGTTGGTGACTAATTTTAATCACAAGAATATCCAAAAGATGCTAGCCCACACAACATTTGGAAAGTTCCACCAAGAAAATAAACAAATCAAGAAAATCATTCACAGAACAATGCAACTGAAATTGATCATAAGAGGGAGTATCCACCAAGGATTTCTTAGGGCAACACTACTAAGTAACCTCCAATCACCTACCCAAGAAATGTACCACACCTATGCATCACTATACTTCTGGTAACTGAAACAATATAAGGGCCAATGTCAGTTTCCTACCCAAGCAGAATTATACTCCTACGTGAAGCATAACGGTTTGAAAGGTTCCTAGTGTTGAACATGGCTTTGATACCAAAATGTCATGCCCAAATTTTACGTCCAAAATGCAACAACTTTTTTTTAATAACAATTAATGTAGTGTTGAAATGCAGTTGCGAGTTCTCTAAAGTTTACTAACTAGTTCCAATGTTTGCATAGTTAGTGAGTAAGATTATGCTAGTAATAAGAGTAGCTAATAGGGTCAATTGGAATCAAGATCACATGTCAACATCCCTCAACCCATGAAATAAGTTTCATGGTTTAAATAGTTAAACCACCTAATAGGTTCTTAGCCCTAATCACATCTTGATATAAGAATTAAACAAATAAACAGTTAACCAACTTGTTATACTAAGTCTTAATTATCATTTAATATAACATTTATAAAGTTGCTATAATTTAATTTATTTACTCTTTTAATAGAGTTGGAAGATGAAAGGATTAATTAATATATTATCTTTAATAGATTAAAAATTGCACCCTTTGATAAAATTTCACGTTCTTATAAAATGTAACAAAGTCTATACATCTATGGTAAATCCAACTATTTAAAGTTTCTAATGTTTAACTAAATATATCATTAAATTCAAAGGTAGTTAGTACAACAATATTTAATTAACTTTTTAATCTTGAGTTACTAACTTATTTTGAATTTAACTTATTCGCAAACAATAATCGTCTTATCATAATCTTCTAAATATAATATCAAACATACAAATACATTATCATGTGTTTATTGTACAATTTAATTAACTTCACTCCACAAGTTTCTAATTACATTCATTTAAAATTTAATAAATTAATCACTTAAGTTACTCTTACATGCATCTAATTAAATTAAATTAATTAATGATTTAATCGAGAAACCCCCATATAATAAGTTTAATATAGAACCATTAATCATTAATTTAATAATCTAATTTACTTCTATCTTCTAACACCTAGCTTAATAATACATTAATCACTTAACTACCATTACAATGCTCCTTAATTATCTATCATAATGTTCCACATTTTAAAAAAAAAAAGTAAAAGAAATAAATAAATAAATAAATAATTAAGTTAGCCCAATAAGTATTTATTTCATTAAACAAATTAGCATTCCTTATCTGCTCCACTAATTAAAAAAAAATAGTTTAAGACAGTTTTTTCTTTGAACTTATATTTTTTTTAAGAAAATCTTTGAATATATGATTATACATATTTTTTTCTAGAATAGTGTATATTTAGCAACATTTCAAAAATGAGGGGAATAATGGTGAATATATATATATATATATATATATATATATATATATATATATAATGTTGTCTTAGTCTTTTTGAAACAGAATATTACTAGGAAAATATATATATGTATATATTAGACATAAGGAAATAATATGTAGAGAATACATTAATATGAATCTCAAGAAATCAATTTTCATTGACTATTTGTAAAAACATACATGCTTTTATATCAAGGAACATATACTCATATGTTCATAAAGAAAAGAAAGGAAGACTCCTAGATTTTCTTATACTCCCAATGTATTTATATTTATGTATATAAAAAATTTCATTTTATGTTTATTCACGAATAAGGTAGTAGATGTAAATGAGATTGTGCATGATCTTATACTTTGTATTTTTTTTTAACCGATTAATAATGATACCACAAAGGGTTTAAATTATTATAACATAATTTAAAATTACAAGGATAAATGTTTATCTTGTTTTCCTTACTCTTTCATATATTAACATTAACTTTCAGTTATTTAAAACATGAAATAGAATGAACATGCATACTTATGTAGATGTAAATGAACCTCATACTCTTCGGTTTATAAAACTACAAATATATACTTAGTTGATATTTTGAGTAAAAAACACAAATTCATATAAAATTACAAGATTTTATATTCAAAAGGTGTATGTCTAATATGCAGATTTTTAAATGCAAAAGTAAGGAGAGTCTATAAATATAAACTTCTTGAAAATTCACTATAGGCCTACTTGTTTAACAATAGTTGAAAGCATATTTAAAAATATATTTATCATTTCCAAAGCAACCTAACATTATGTAGATTTCTCTTCTTTCTTTCCTTTGCCATTTCAACCTTTAATTTCATACAGAGGATATCACTTTGCTTAATATTTCATATAACCCTTACCAAAGTTCTTCCCAACAATAACGTAATTTAAAACTTGTACACTTAGAAAGTTTGCAATACATGCAAATGAAAGTTTCAAACTAAGATTGACAAATTCAGCCTCCAATGATTCTCACAAAATAGCTATAGGAACAATAACATTTCATTCTCTTTGCTTTCAAACTTCAACTTCAAAAGAGCTCCAAGCACCTAGGTAAAATTTACAATAAGAAAGGGAAAACCAAAGAGACCATGGGAAGCTCACCTCCCATCCTAGGCCTCTAAGAGGCCACCCCTGAGCTTGGGGAACCAAGAATAGGAAGGTAACACTCAAACAAAAAACACCAATAACAAAACAATAATAACAACAATAAATTCCCTCCCAAGGCTTAACACGAGGAGCTTTTATACCAGCTTCCCAAGAGTGAAGGTGGACAAATTACCCCAATGGGAGAATAAAGAAAATACAAGGTTACATGCCTTCAACAAGGCAGCATTCTCACATCTACAAAATGTAGTATAACATCACATCTCCCATAGCATGCTCATCCAAGTGGCCAAAACCTTTATGACCCCAAAAGCACAATGCGCCAAGCCTACCATGGACCCCATAATCCATGGTGCATCCCTCTCTCCCCAGGAGAGAGACTCTACACCAAGAGAGTTGTCATCTTCCCTTCACGCTCGAGGCTACTCTGCCCTCCCAAGGGTGAGTTTGGCCCTGCACATTCCCATACAAACAACATTTACTACACACTCATAGATTCAACTTTTACAACACAACAAGAACTACACATAGAAAGAGTGCAACATCAACATGATACAAAAAACAACATATCTACACATTATGTCATTAGAAAACAAAACAAACATTATTTCTTCCTTCCTTCATGAATCCATATGCAACAAACACCATTAATGGAGGAGAGAGCTTGGAGCCACCAGCCTTGATACTAGAAGTTATGGTAAGATTTTTTGAAGCTTTTACCCTTTTGTCCATTTTTCCAAAATCTTCCCTCATTCAATAGTTGTCTCTAAAGTTAGAGAGTGGGTGTTCAAACTCTCCAACATGGAGAGTCACCACTAAAAATCCACTAGAAACTCATGGGGAGAAGGAAAGCCCTCTAATTTGTCTCTCTTCCCTAAACTCTTACAGCTTTCTAAAAATGGATCCAAAAAGGGGAAACTAAAAAAACATGGGTAAGGTCTTTGCATCAAAATGGAAGAGTGGTCTTTCAAAGATCAAGCTTCACAAGAGTTGATTGTCGTCCAACTTGGGAAACCAACTTTTGGAAGGGTCTCTTTGTCAACCAAAGTTTATCCTATGGTTAAAATGACCCTTACCCATAGGTATAACAAGTGGACTACCCAAAAATGACCCTAACACACCCCTAGGAACTTTTCTAACCCCTCAAAAGTCCACTAAAAGTATACTAACGAAATTACATTGAAGTGACCTCACCTCCAACTCTCTAATCAAGGAAAAATACATGGGGATCTACTTGGTACTATCCTAGGTAGATGGACACCCAATCCCCTTGTGGACATGTCATGGCCTTAAGTACATTCATAAGTGTCAAGTGACACACACAAACATTTACACATCACTAGACACATGCCATATCCACTTGGGTATAGCCACAAAGATAATAAATATAAAAATAACATTTAAGGAATAAATTCCAACAATCAACCATTTACGTTTACAAATTAAATCATGATATAAAAAGATCTTGTCTTCTCATTATACGCAACCTTGGCTTAAACTTAGTTCACATATACCTATGTTTGGTTCCCCAAATTTAATACCATGGTCTCATACTTGCACATTGGATCCAAATATCAGTTGTCCAAGGAGATAAAATATGCTTCATAAAGAAATAAACAATATTCAAGACCTTAATGTACATCTACATACTAAATTTTATCACCTAAGATCATAAATTATAATAGTTTCATTTAAGCATATAACATAAAGTAAGATTCACATTGCATCGTCACTCAATTAAATGTCAATTTATAATAATTCTCATATCATCATTAATCCATCACATAATCATAATGTTTTCCCAAATAAAATACCTCATAATGAAAGATCCATAATAGAAATATAATATAGTCCATCATGTGCATAACAAAGTAACATGTATCCAACATCAAAAAGATCAATCCATGACATAATGTATAAAATCCCTAGTGCATCAAAATATAATGTATCACGTGCTAATTCTATCATAAGAAAAAAAATCTGGAAAGCTACGATGGGCTTGGGGTGAGGCCTCATGCAATTATAATTGACAACAATTTCACTTCGGAATACAATTCACATATTAGTGCAGTTAATTCTAATTATGTCATCTTAATGAAAATCTACTACTAAACATAGTGTGTATAATGATAATCTATCATAACATTGTCATGTTAGCCGTTTAATTTAACCAATCTAATATTTAATTGCAATTCCCTTATAATCATTAAATTAACATCTCTACATACAATCATGACTCAACTCAAATGATCAGTTCATGTTCTTATCCAGATATCGTATAAGCACCTATCATTTATCATAATCATAACTCATCCATTGTGAATACAATCTCCTTATTCTAATTTAATCCACGCTAATCAAACACTTAACAGTTGGTCATGAAAATCAGTAAATCAATAAGTCCTAATGCAACATAATGTTTTATAGAACTGTTAATATGAGTAAGAAGAAATAGAGTACATCAAAGTCTAGTCTTATCCCAAAATAAATAATTTACATAATGTATCATAAAGGATTCACGCACTAGGTCTTGAAGGATAGAGGAATTGCTATGTTGACCCGAGCAGGGTCTCTCCAAATTTCCAAGCACAACTATAGTGATAGTCACAAAATGAGAACAAGGATAAATGGGACCGAGTGGGTCACATATACACCTCTAACCAAATTATCACAAAATCACAAGATCATCTCAACCAGGAAGTTCATAACATATTAAAACCTCACAATGTATCTCAAGTCCAAGGAATCTCTCACTTATTAGGTAAGCACACATCTCCCCAAGGGTACAATCTCACGAGGGTACTACAAGGTTTAAAATACAATAATAAACTCAATCCATGCCCCTCAGAATGTCAATCTTAAAAGGGAAATGAGGGAGGCTCTACATATGTATGTCCTTGAGAAGAAGCTGGTGAGATTTTTCCAATGAGATCAAAATCCCAAATACTAAAAGGCCACAGAACAACTTGATTACGAAATTCACGAGCAAGAGCATGAATTAAATTACCATGTTTCTGACATTGAGGACACTTCTTAACAAATGTAAAAGAATCTTGTTCCATTGTTTGCCAATAATATCCCATTCTAAGAAGTTTATTAACTAAAGATTTCCCACCAAAATGTCACCCACAAGAACCAGAATGAGCTTCTGCTAAAGCTATCGGAATGTCAGTTCTACCAAGACATCTTAATAGAAAACCATTATAAGAATTTTTGTATAGCATATCACCAAAAATGATATAACATGCTATGAGCTTCCTAATACAATTACACATGTTCCTTGTTGCTGATTCAGGAAATGTATTATCTTTCAAACAATGAAAGATATGTGAATACCATTCATCCAAATGCAAGTTAAATAAATCACCAGTAACCTTATTAGAAATTGCAAGGTGTTTAAGAGTGTGTATAGTAAATTGAAATTCTTTGGCATTATTCTTGAGGAAAACCAAGGAAAATCTATGCTTGCCATGGCATCTGTGTGTCGATTATCTTTCCTAGGTAAGGTCTGAATTGTATAAGAGAATTGTGAAAGAATATCAAGAGCCAATTCTTTATATTGTGTAATTTTATCATTCTTAGTCTAATAACCCCCTTTTATTTGTTCAACAATCAATTGTGAATCCCCATATATTTCCAAGTTTTTAATATGAAGGGATGAAGCTGCCCGTAAACCAGCTATAAGAGCTTCATACTCTGAAATATTATTATTACAAGGAAATATCAATTTATATGACATAGGGATTGGTTTATTTGTAAGAGGGGCCAAGATAATTCCTACACCAGAACCTATCTTACATCTAGAACCATCAAAATATAATTCCCAAACATCTTCTTGCTTGATAGCTAAAATATTCTCATCAGGAAATTCTATTGAGGTGATGCTCATATTAGAATGTGGACAAGGAGCTTTGGCTAGATAATCAGTTAAATCTTGTCCTTTAATTGATTTTTGAAAAATGAAATTAAGATCAAATTCCATAAGTAACATCACCCACTTAGCCAGATGTCTAGAGAGATCAGTTTTTGAGAAAAGTTGCTTTAGGGGATCAAATTTAACAATCACATTAACCTCAACATTCAATAGATAATTCCTGAGTTTTTGACACGCATAAGCTAAATCCAAGCATTGTATTTCTAAATCGGTATATCTTGTTTCATAATCAAGTAAAGTTCAACTAATGTGGTATAATGGTCTTTCCTTACCTTCACTATCATGTTGAGCTAACGATGCACTCACAGCATGGGAAGTGGCAGAAGTATATAGAGAGAAGGGTTTATTAAATTGAGTAGGTTGTAAAATAAGAGGATTAGAAAGATACTCCTTAAATATTCTTAGGAGGAGGCATGTTAACAATAGCATCAATATTTTCAGTATCAACCTCTATGCCTTTCTTAGAGATTATAAATCCTAATAATTTACCAGAATCAACTCCAAAAGCACATTTCTTAGGATTTAATCTCATATTATAACTCCTAATTCTTTCAAATATTTGTCTTAAAATAAACACATGATCCTCTCTTTGTATATATTTCTCCAAGATGTCATCTACATAATCTTCTAGAATCTTATGGATGTAATCATGAAAAATCAAGGTCATAGTACGTTGATAAGTTGCTCCCGCATTTCTTAATCCAAAGGGAATCATGACCCAAAAAAATGCTCCCCAAGGTGTTATAAACAAAGTCTTGAGTTGGTCTTCAATAGGAATAAAGATTTGATTATAACTTGAAAACCCATCCATAAAAGATAATAAAGCATGACCCGCTGTCGAATCCACAATCATATCAATATTTGGTAGGGGGAAATCATCTTTTAAGGATGCCTTATTTAAATCTCAAAAATTAGTGCACATCCTTATCTTATTCTCTCCTTTAGAAACAACTACAATATTAGAAATCCATTCAGATTAATCAATAGAATGGATGAACCCAGCACCTAATAGTTTTTCAATTTTAGCTTTCACTAACAAGACAATGCTCGGATTCATCTTTTGGATTTTTTGTTTCACAGGTTTGACATTAGGTTTGAGAACAATATTGTGAGTAACAATCTTAGGATCTATACCCAGAATATCCAAATATGTCCAAGAAAATATATCCTTATATTCAAGAAAGAGGGAAACCAATTGATCATGTTCATCTTGGCTCAAACATTTCCCTACTTTGATTATTTTTTCAGAGTCATTCTCATCCATTTGAACTTTCATAGTCTCATTTATTAATAAATTACTTTTCATGGGAGATTCCATTGGAAAAGGAGAAATATCTTGTTCACCATGTTCTCCAAAATAGGCTTCATTATTTAGACAATAAGGCTTTCTCCTTTTATGATGAAATGTAGGTAGATCTTGATAAGCTCCTAAAAAATCAGCTAGGGCTTCATCCTCAGGAAAATATCCAAACTAGGTTTTTGATCCATGTTAAGGAGAAGTGGATTAACCAATTTTAAATGTCCACCATATATATGATTGACATTAAGAGGAAAATATAATGGTTGTTTATAAGGATTGAATCCTAGCCCATAAGTATAATCATAAACTTCATTGTTCAAGGGCACTTGTATACCTTGTTCATATTTTCCACATCCTTTCCCATTAAATCCTGATTGCCTAAGTAAACGATAACCAGAACCATATCTATCAGCCATATCAAATTGAGTTAAAGGAGCGGTATATCATAATGTCATAGCAATCTGGTTTTATTGACTCAATTGTTTCTTCAAGTGAAGCAGCAATAAAGTTACTTTTTAATCCCTAGATAGTGGAGAAGGAATAAAAAGTTGTTTTTCAAACCCACTTTGTTCTTTCATAAACTCTAAGTCAGAAAATTTGTATTCTCTGATAAAAGAAGGATTAAAATCCAATGTTCCCCAATCATCTTCAGTCAAAGAAGAGGATGGAGCTTCAATTTGTTTAACTTCAGGTGGTTTCTCAGGTTCCCTAGTTGGTTGTATAGGTTCATAAACCTTAGCATATTCCGCATTTAAGCAAGGATTCAATGCATCATCCGCATGTAGTGTATACATCAGATAATTATAAATAAACCTAACCTTACAATGAAGAGTAGAAGGAATCACATGCATAGTATGTAACCAAGGTCTTCCTAACAAAATTTTATAATTGAGAGGTCTAGGCATAACATGAATAGGTGTGTTAGGAAGAACTGGACCAACCTTAATGGGTAGTGTAATAATACCCAAAGTTTTCTTTGCAATGTTATCAAATCCACGAATAGGGATATTATCCAGTTAAATGGTTGTAAGATAAACTTTAATAGCCTTAAGCATATCCATGCTACAAACATTAAGCCCAGATCTATTGTAAATTAATGTGTAAGGCCCACCCCATTTCCACCTTTCCCTCGACACTTCGATGTCGAAGGATTAAGGGGTGTTGTAGTATCTGGATGATTGGTAAATCCCTAACAGATTTGTACCTCGGGATAGAACTATCTATTGTACCTTCATATCAGTACCTATTTTAGTGTTGCAATGACAAAGGTGATATCTCTAGTTTGTTAATTGTGTAAGTGAATCTTGGATGTAGTATGTTACCCTACAGATCATAGATCCAACTAGACTATTAAGGGTCCATTGAGTACTTTTGTCGAAAGGATTAGATTCAAGAAGTTGAGATGTAAATGCCAAATTAGTTATGTGTTAAGTATTAAGTTATCTTGGATTAAATTAATAGTTGATGTGATGATTCTAGTAACTCCTACAAGGAGGATGAGTAATGTTTTGATGATGTATTATATGGTTATACCATAGTGAGGTTTTGGTGATATTATTAGAACCTTGAACAAGGATTTGTTAGATCTTAGACTAATAGGATTATTCTATATTTTGTTTTCCTAGATTAGGAAATTTAGTCATACTTGTGATAAGAATTTTATAGGACCCGACTGTTATGGTTACCCCTTATCGATGTTGAACCATCAACCTATCTTAAATATCATGCTAAGAAAAATTGAGAATCTTTTGGATTAGGAGTACTATGGAGTGTTAGAGTAGTCAAGTATTGCTAATAATTAAATCAGTTAATTATTAGTTTATCTACTCTTTGCTTAAGTTAGACTTAGGAAGTTTCTATTTTGTAGAAGTTTCTCCTTTTAGGGTTTCGGTATCCTTTATAAGGAATCACCGATTTCTTTTCTTCACCGAGATTGTAAATCATTTCATTGTTGAATATAGAAGCTTTATTTCTGTCAACATGGTTTTCAACTCTCTGGCCTTTTGGCCGCCATAGATCCTTCTATCTTCTATTTTTTGCTTCTGTTTATGTAATAGCTTTGCATGCAGGTGATCTTGGGAAGATTTGATAGTTATCAAATTCTACATGGTATCAGAGCCATCTTGCTGCTGGCTGTTCTGGTGTTTCTGAAGCATTCGAGGGTTTGAAAGTTTCTCAGCTTTTTCTAGCTTCTTTTAGTGGTTCTCGGGGGTCTCTATTTTTGGACGCATTTTGGGCCCAAACGGACACTTCCATTGCATCTAGAAGGCCCAAAAACCCTAGAATCCATATAAAGCTTGTCCATTTTGGACACCGGGGCTTCTGGTGAATTTTTTTCAGCCTCCAAGGGCCATACGGGCACGGAAATCGAAAAAAAAATTTTAAAAAACACATTTTTTTATGTTTTTATGCGTTTTTAATAACGCGTGCAGTGTATTGTGTTGGGTGCCACTGCCGCGCCACCGCCGGGCCACCGGTGCTCTACCGCCACCGGTCGGTGGCCGGCCCGGCCCCTTGCATCACCGCCTCCCGCGGCCCTCTGCGTGGCTCTATCCCGCCGCTCCACCTCTGTAGCAACCCCGCCGCCCGGTCTGCCGCCCTCCGCGGCCCCTGCTCCGCGGTTTTTCACTGTCAGCGTGCCCCCCGCCGCCCCGTGGCGGCCCTTTTTCTCAGCGCCGCTCCGGTCCGCTCTCAACCGCCGCTCTGCGGCCACCAGCCCCCACGGGCTCCTATTCAAAGTGCGCGGTCATATGTGGCTGCTAGCCCCCACGGGCCTTACTGTTAAGCGAGCGGTCATATGCGGCCCCTTTTTCAACCCCCAGGGGCTTAATTTTTTTTCTGAGGCCCCTTTTGATCCCCTGGAGCATTTTTTGCTCTATCTTGAGCATACGGGGGTATTTTTGTGACTTCCATATACCGTCGAAAAGCTCTTTCTGAGCACTTTTTGATGATGGAGGTTGCAGTTTTGGTTTCTACTGTTTCAATAGAAATTTTTGTTGTTGAAGTCTGATGTCTCTTTTTGCCTTCCGGGAGTCATATCTGGCTCATCCGGACTCCTTTTTCGGCAAACGAGATATCGTCAGAAAGCTGGTTCAGTGTGATTTTTAGTGGCAGAGGTTATTTTTCCAAATTTTGCTCTGGGTTTTCACTCCTCCGCGTTTGGCAGTTTATGCCCTCTGGTGGTGTGCTTGGTTCTACAGGTCTTGGGATCTCTACTTCTGAGTTCATAGCTCACTCTTCTTTCTGACTTCTGAGCTTGTATGCTCTTCTGTTGCATCATTATTCTGTAAACACACTAAGATAAAGTGCCTTCTTCTGCATTTTTGGATCTTGTACACCTTGTTCAGTTTTTGTACTCGCACTCTGTTATAAAGTGCCATGGGGGGGTTATGATGTTTATGCCACTTTAGGTGCATCCACCTTTGTCAAGTGAGCGTACCTTCCATGACATTAGCCCATGCTATGTGTAGATGACACCGCTCTTTATCCTATGTGTGTACTTCTGTTACTCTGTTGGTGTTCCTGGTTCTTCTTCTGTAGATGTTTCTGGCATGGCATTTCAGTTTTCCTGTCACCTCTCCCAGTTCAACATTATGGGGGGGGTTCACCTATTGGTTCTATTGCTTCTTGGTTTGATTGATCAGCTCTTCAGACACTTGTCTTCTCTACCTGGTCATGCACTTCAGTGGGGGTTCCAGCAGTATCTTCTGACAGAGTTTTCAG
>MU227828.1:2237580-2256805 GCA_018584345.1 Thuja plicata | reverse complement strand
TATAAGTATAGTAACTAATTAATAAATATTATAATTAATTAATATATATCATATTTATCAATTACTACCATAAATATTATTGAATCATAAACTTTGATAATATTTATCATAAACTAATGTTACCTTTTAAAGTATTAATTGGTTAAAAGTACATTGATTAATGGGGTATGTTGTATTTATAAATTGAATTAGTATCTATTCATTTGAAAACAAATATTGATGTAAACGTCAAATTAAATTTTATACTCATTATTTCCTTAAATAGACCACACAATTATAGAATCATATTGGCTTGATATGTACCCTATTGGGGTATGGTTAGCCTATTTTTAGAATGACGTAAACTATAATATTCAATTCCTCCTAGATAACCTATAAGCTTTTTTTAGATCGATGATTGACGATATTGATCGAGAAGATGATCAACGATCTTCTTCGATACCATCCAACATCATATGGTTACAACATTGTTGAGGTTGATCACCAGAGTCTTTTGTGACCACGTCGTTGAATCCTCTTTCCCGCAACTTCAACGTGAAACTTTTTCACTTTAAAAAAAAAAAAAATTTGGTTTGTTTTGACCCAAACTTTTGGGCATCACATAATGTTCTATGAATGATACTTTGATTAATAGAAACAACAACCATAAGGGCATCATATTGATTATGCACCTCAACAGAAGGTAAATCATCATCATTGAATACAATAGGAGGTACATAAGGCATAGTATGCATGCACTCCAAAAATGAATTAATATTCTCTTGATTAGGAGGCAGAGAAGGAAGAGTAGATAAAGCTTTTTGTAATGCCTCATGATATGTAGGATAAGTTTGAAGCAATTCCCATAAAGATATCTTAGTTGGAGTAGCATGTAATTGCTCAACTAAGTCATACTCCTTAAAGGAAGAAGGTAACCTAGGTGCTTGAAGAAGCACGGGTTGAGAAGGAGGTAAAGAGGCTGGGATTGTAGGTTGAGGATTATTCCATGTGTGATAAGCATGTGAAATGAAATCTGCGTTATTAAATAAATACAAAGGATCTTTAGGATTACCCCTAATTGTTATTCAAGGACATCCTTTTATGGTCATCAAAGTTTTAGGGAATAACATTCTAGATGCCTCAATGTTGCAAATAGTGGAACATGAAGGTAACCATGCACACACCCTATGGTAAAGGTCAATTGGAGAAGTTGTGGAGGATGAAATAGGAATAGGATCCATGGAGATCCCATTCAAACCATTTTCATTCTCACTTCCATGTACCTCATTAAGGGATCTATTCTTTTGTACAATTAAATCCTCATCAAAGTATTCAAAACAAGATTCATACATATTGAAAACATAATAAAATTACAATCATGTAAATGTTTTTGTGTTTTTTAAAGAAATTTAATAAATTTTATGTATTTTTGGAATATAAATGAAAGAGCATAAAATAAAACCTACTTCTATATTCATGCAATATATAATATGAAATGTAAATCTAACACCAAAGAGAAAGAGTTGTCTATCATGGGTTCACCAAAATGTAATATGTAAATTTGGATGGTCTCCTCAATAGAGTTTGTACAATAGAGATTTGTATATAAAAGAGACCTATGCCATATTCAACCATTTACTTTTAATTTGTAATTGATAAAGGATATAGATTTGGAAATGAAAGAAAATATTAATGGAGTAAAATACCTACCTCACATCATAGAAGATCTGAAAATACCCTTTTTCTAAAGCCTGTGTTGAGTTTCTGGAAAATTTGAGACCGGATCTGGAATAGAAATACAGAAATGAACAAAACCTAGAAATATTTTTCTGTTCTAACACAGTTCTAATTTGCACCCTCAAGTCAATGTCACTATTGACCCAAAATTTCCGATTCTAACCTAGGGAAAAATCAACCTACAAAGTCTCCGACAGGAAATCTATTTTCAGATCCCAGAAGTTTTCTGAAAAGGGTATCTGAATCTGCACTTTGATTCACTATTTCTAAACATGTAACTCCTAAAACAACACCTGTAAATATCTAAAAAGAGGGGTTTTGGGGTGGCTATATAGGGTTTTACCTTAGTTAAACCTCTATTTTGGTGATCTCCACCTCCACAAATATCTGAATATAGTAGAATGTATGTGTTTATTTCTCTTGGAAAGAACTTCGAATGTGTAATGTCAAGATCTAATCTTCTATATTAATACATAGATTTGAATATGATAAAGAAAGCATACCAAGCCTCCAAGGATAAATTATTCCTACCAAACTCACAATCTATAGTTTCTACCCCATGATAGTATCTTTTGAATACTTGAATGTTCAAAATGGTGGATCCAAGAAGAAGGAAGGAAGGAAGAAGTCTCTCTTTCTCCAAAGAAGATCCACAATGGCTTGTCCATAAACATGCTTGTATGTATCAATGAATCATCATATCTTGTCCTTCTATATCATACACTTTCTTTCTTGCATCATCATCATGTCATAATCATAATTGCATCATATCACCTTACAATTTTCTCTCATGTACAAATGAAGGCCAAAGAGAGTGTTTATATAGAGATCTCAATATAGACCTCCTAGGGCAATACAAGGGACCCAAATTTTAAATTTCACCTTGAATTATGGTCCAATTACAATCACCAATCATGGAGGGGATGTATTAATCTGAATATTGGGGAAAACACTTCCACATCCAGACCTGGGGACCTATTTTAAGTTTTAGAACCCCGATAAGCTCCATATTTGAAAGCAGGGACCACCTCCTGACAGAGGTCAAGGTCAACCTCGACCTTGACCTAGGTCAAGGAAGATATTGATTTTGAACCAGGTCAGAATTGACCTCAACCCAAACCTAAGTTTTTAGGTTGGTCTCCTTGGGAAATCTACACGGTTCCCAGGTCAACCGGGGACCTAGGAAGGTGAGAAAACACATCAGAATGCTGGATAGAGGTGCAAAGGCCAAAGAGTGGGTATGATAAAGATTTAGGAGAGAAAATACACAGGTTCTACCTAAAAATGGAGCCATAGAAAGGGAGATTAAGGAGGACCCAAAGGATCCTAACCCTAATTTCACCTATAAATATAGAATCAAGTGCATATGCATCCTAAATACAAATCTAATATGAAAGTGTACTAAACAAGGGTGCTAAACCTACCAAAATGGAAGTGATTCCATTTTAAGATGATACAGAATGTAAATTTTTTTTGTCTTTTAGCACCTTTTGCTTTTCCTAGCCATCCAAAGCTTATTGCATCCTGATTCTCTTAGGATTCCAAGATGGCTAGTGAATAATATAAATAGAAATGCTTTTGTAATTGTAAAGTATGGTGAATTTACAACTGCAAGATAGTTTTCTGATTTTAGTCTTGTTTTAGAGTTTTGGTCTTTTTGAATATATTGAAACAAAGAAATTTTTAATGAAAATATAGTGGAATTCCTTTGCACATTTATGATGTCTTCCTGTGTTCATGTTTTAAATTCTTGTGTACTAAATTTGTAAGTCAAATTTTAATACACTATTTACAAGGTAAATTGTTGGATTATTCTTGAGTTTCTTTCAAGGGAAGGGTAATTCTTAAGGGTGGTTTCAGGGGATACTGGATTTACATAAGAAGTTTATGTCTGGGTGTGGAAATGTTAAAAATGACTCGTAAGGTATTTCATTTGGGTTCTATGTGTGTTGTTATTAAAATATTTCTATGAATGTATGTTCATTTGACTCTTTTCCCTGGATTAGGCACTGATATATACTTGATAGGAAGTTATCATCATCAATCTTAAAACTAAACAAATCTTTACTTTACAGTTTGTCATGTATGAATGTGAGTCTATGGAGCTCAAAGTGAAGGATGATTTGATCATCGTTAGTTAGAATTTTACTTGTTAGAATCAAGATTAGGGAGTCATTGAGTCAAGCATTGATTCTACATTAAGATTCTACAAGAAAAAGCTCTAATAGTCTAATCTTTATTTGATCATGATTCTTTTCATGTTCCAATGATGTTCGAAACTAGGGGCATGTAAAAAGTTATGAATTTTCTTTGACTGATTATCAATTTTCGCTTGTTATGTCTTCTGAGTTACTCCATTATGTCTTTTAAATGACAAAGAGTCACAAGGACAAGGGCATAACATTTTATTTGTTTTCTATATGTGGTGATTGTTTCAATGATCCTATAAATTTCACTTAATTTTGACGTTTGTTGTAAGAGCTTACAACATGAGGGGATAGTTGTATATATGTTGATCATTTTTATGTGTAAGCTATGGTGAGGTTGAACCAATTTACTTATCTATTTTTGATCAACTTCTAAGTAAGGTGTACGACACATTATGTACCCAAGGATATGAACATCAAAGGTCATTAAGGGTTACATATCTTACATTACACATGAATAGAAGATGATTCTTAAATAAAAAGGAGATAACTGACAAGTCATCCTGGCCTCTATGCCTTGATGCTTAGGTTTATTTTTGATATTTCATCCAATAAAAATAGTATTCATACTTTCATGATACTTTCTTGGTATCAGTGACAGTTGTACTAATCGATGATGTCTGTTACACAAATGCCCTATCATGATAAAATGCTAAAATGTAAAAAGATTAGTGAAAGTCCTAGAAGTCCATATTTAGTTGCATTTAAGTTTGCATGATTCATTTAAACATCATAAGTACTTGAGCTCAAAATGATTTCCTGGTTCATTCAAATTCCAAGTTTGACTACTTAAATCTATGTTATTGATATATTCATGTCGTTGCATATCCATTACATTCATTTTGCATTCATAAATGGGAAAAGAGGAAAATACAAAAACAAAGCATTCCAGTGTTGCATTTTTACATCCTAAGTGCATCCATTCATATATTTTCATAAAGAAAATTTCAAAAAAACATACATCTACATATCCACATAGAATCATCTAACACACACACACATATATCAGTAATAATCAAAGAGAATAAATGATTTCATCACATGCATCTACTCTACATCATCATAAGGAACAAGTACATCAAGTGTGAATCAATCTACACATCTATCGGTAATCTATTTTGTTCTTCTTAGATCTATTGGGAACAAAATCAAACACAAGGACAATGTTTTCCACAACACAGTAAAGATTTTGTGACAATCTCCAACAAATGTAGAATTTCTCTATATGTTTAGAAAATGATTCACAGGGTTTACACAATCATATTTCATGGTTCTTAATCAATAAGCTCCACATTACACATCAAAATTTGGGCATACATCATTTTATCAAGCTCACAATTAATATTTTCAAGTAGTCAAGTTGGTTAAATTGTGTTTTCTCTTAACACATTTTTGCTTCATCTCACCTTATAATTGATTCTTCATTGATCCAATCAATTTTTTCCATTGATATATCATTCTAATGAGGGATTTAATTCTATTTCCTTTGATTTCATTCCTGAGGGGGCATGATCACACTTAAAATCAATCAAATTATTGCTCAAACAACAAAATTGACTTCATCATCAAAAGGCTAGAGGCATGGCTGTTTCCTTCGATCAAGTTGGGACTATTGGATAGAAGGATTCAGTGCTAACCAAGATGGATATATGTCTACAATTTCTCATATCTTTATCAAACTCTCAACAAATTTTTATTGACCTTCATTCAATCAAGTTTGGAGCTAGTATTATCAATTCTCATTCAATCAAGTTCAGAATTGATACCTGACAGCTCTCAACAACTTCGTACTGACCTTTGTTTGATCAATTTTGGACTATTTATTATCAATTATTGTTCAATAAAGTTTAGAATTGGTATCTCTAGGTCTGTGTTCAATCGACTTTCATTCGAAGACCTTATTATTAGTCTTAGTTCAATAAAGTTCGAGACTGATCTCATCAGCTCTATTTTGTTCAATCAAGTGTGAAATTCCCAAAATTTCTAAAGTCAACATCAGACATTCTTTGAATCAATGCACTACTTTTACACCAATTCAGAGAGGGGAAAATGTAACCACCCTAATTTGTTCTACTCTAACTAGAGACCCTATTTCCCTAAATGTTATCATACCCTCAATTATGTCGATCCAACTATACAATTATTGGCATAATTCATCAAAAATCATCCCCTAAAATAAAAGTGATTTAATCACTACCTCACATTAATTACCTTTGTCTATTTAAGCCAAATCAACCCAATTAAATTCTTGGCTAAATTAATTAATTAAAATGAATTAAATAAACCCTGTAAATATAACACATCACTTGCACATGGAAAGTCAATCCATGAACCAGTGAGAGTTCACTCATATGGATAACAAAAGATTCAATCCTCACCTCTCTTCACAAGTTTACCTCATCCACTCATTTCTCAAATTATTCCATAAAAGGATTGCATTTTGAGCTCAATAGTTCTCAAATTTTTAAAATTTTGAATGCACTCTTATGCTGTTATTTTGATTTCATGATTCCAATAGCTAATTAGATAACTCTTTGATCTATGCTCTAATGAATCCTTACATAGTTTATAGCATGAATTTCATAACAGACAGCTTCAATTTCTCAATGAATCTTCCATTCTAGGACTGAATGTGTCACTAATTTAATGCATAATTTGAGGGCAAACTTATAGCTTAACTCATACTCTTTCTAGATAGGAAGCAATATGTCAATTTCCATGGTTCTCTTATGCTTTTCAATTGATTTTCATATTTATAACCATTGATGCAATGACATACTAAAGTGTTGTGTTGCATCTTGGAGGTAGATAATTCACACACACAGTGATAACCTCAACTTCACCGATTAGAGTTCTTCAACAACCAATTGAATTTCCTACTTGAAATCTCAATCCACAAATACAAATAACTCTCTATATGGAAAGTAATCAAATTCTCTTTAGTAAACCTTGATAGCATGTAAATTTATAAATGAGTTTACTCTCTCATCTTTATAACATTGACTATAGTCGTTTGAACATAACAATCAAAAGATGCTTTCCACTGACAACAACTGTTAAAACATAACAATTGATATACATTGTGTGTGTGAATTTGTGTACTTGTGAGCTACAAAATACACTTTAATGAATCATTGCAAGGCTATCTAATAAACATAAAATCAATCAACCTAACTAAACAACCTAAATCGACTCATTGCCTTCTAGTAGGCAGGAGTATGAATAGTGCTCTCAGATCATGATAATAATCAGTGACTAGACTTGTTCTAAATGAAGGATTTAAAAAGCTATTATGATGATATAAATGATATACAAATTTGTTTTAAATCCAAAGCTAATTAATATTTTATTTTAAAGCCCCAAATGAAATATTATGATTGATTTTAAACCCAAATCAAAAGTGTGCTCTAAGTTATCAAATTTGCATGCTTTGAAAATAACTTAAACAATTAATAAAATGCTAAGCATTTGAAAGAAAAGAATGCTAAATCACTTGAGTGCAAAAATTGCAGAATAATGATAATAATCAAAATTAGGATCCCTTGTGAAGAAAATGAGGTTCTCTTTTATAGAAATCTCTCTTGAATCGACGATTGAGATTGAAAGCCAAAGAGTGATCACTTAGATTTGATTTGAGGAAGCACAATCTATGTGCAAAGAAGATGATTGGTTGAAAGAGTCAGTTGACTGAACTGTCTGATCAATTATTTTGGAAACTTCTAGAATTAGTTCTTAGATAAGTGGATTATTTCTAAAATGAGAAATATACAAGAATAAGTTAACTGAACATAACAGGATAGTTTCCAATTTTTGAATCAGTTAATTGAAATTGATGACATAATATGAATTTTTTAATAATTTAAAATATTCTAAATGCATTTTTTATTTAATTAATTAATTTAATTCCTTTTTTTGAATTTAATTGAAAATTTAGTAATTTATTTAATTAATATATTAAAATATCAATTAAATAAATAACCTAAGGTTTATTTGCCAATGTAATATATTTTTAGGAATTAATTAATCAATCAAGTATGATGATTAATTAGGAACTAAGGTTCAGGTCAGATCAACTTGAAATTGATGAAATGCCTATTTGGTTTAGGACTTAGAATAATCAAGATTAGGGTTTCTTGATAAGTGATTAAGATTAGGGGTGCAAGGTTTAGATGACCTTTTTAGGTCATTACATTTGCCCCTCTTTGAATTGACATGTGATCAACGCATTGATTCGAAGACTTGTTAGTGATAAGAAGAATAGTTTGATTTGAAGCGATGAAACCATTCTTGTCAAGGAACAATGACTTCGAGCTTGATTGGCCAAAGATCGATCAAAAGATATAAAATTGAATGCTCAATTTGATTTGAAGCAATGAAAATGAACATCTGTCAAGAAATCTTAAACCTTTTGATAATTTTGAATGAATAACCAGTTTGGTTTGAAGCGATGAAACTGATTACTGTTAAGAGATTTGATTAGCAAGAAAATTGACTTGGTTTGAATCGATGAAGCCAATTTGATCAATTTATCTAGTTTCAATAATGAATAGCTTCTATAAGACCGATCTTGTCTTGTTTCGAGTGTATTCACCATTGTATAAGACCATTGATTAGGTTTCCTTTAATTTAAGATGATCTCAACTTGATTTGATGTGATCAAGATCAGATGCACCAAGTAGTGGGGTCTTGATTGATGATGTGATCACTGGAATGTTGATTTCCTAATCCTGCCCCCTCGAGAGAAAAAATGAAATATGACTAGGTGCACTAGTGATTGGAAGCAATGCAATTGATAACATGATGCAGGAATTAGTTGATCTGATTAGAAAGTGGTTCCAAGAGGTTAGGAAAGAATATATATGTGATGGAAGGTCCTCTGGACCATATTTGACTAATATTGGTAGGGTTGTCCAAGTTTGACAATAATTCTATTACATGGATTGCTTGGAAAAAAGCACAAGAGATTCCAATTGGTTTGGAGTCCAAATGACTGATTGCATAAGCGGTCAACTATGGTTGACTAAAAAAGACAACTATCAAAATTGACAAGTAAAATGATCTTTGATTTTGATTTTGATCTTGAAAATGGAATCAAGATTGTCGAATTAGCTAGGGGTGTCATTTTAATGCCAATCAATGCACAAATGACCACTTGGAAAAAGGAAGATTGATCAATTCGAGCTCCAAATCCCACATCAAAAAGTGATAAGATATTTTGCATATTTCAACACCATGAAGATGCAATGCAAAATTACCATGAATGCAACCTAGGATGTGTAACCACTATAATTTGGTCTACTCTTACTAGAGACCCCATTTGCCCTAAATGTGATCATACCCCTAATTATGTTAATACAACTATTTGATTATTGGCATAATTCATCAAAATCAATTTAATCTCCTAAAATAAAAGTGATTTCATTACTAACTCACATTAATTACCTTGGCCTATTTAAATCAAATCAACCCAATTAAATCCTTGGCTAAAGTAATTAATTAAAATGAATTAAATAAATTCTCCAAATACAACTCATCACTTGCACATGGAAAGTCGATCCATGAACCAATGAGAGTTCACTCACCTGGATCACTCACATGCATCACTAAAGATTCAATCCTCACCTCTCCTCACAATTTGATCTCAACCACTCATTTTACAGATTATTCCATAAGAGGATTAAATTTTGAGCTCAATTGGTCCCAATTTTAGAATATTGAATGCACTCTTATGCGGCCCACAATTTTAGAATTTCAATTGCATTCTTATGCCATCATTTTGTTTCATAATTTCACATAGCTAATTAGATAATCTTTATTTGTGCTTCAATTGAATCTTTGCATCATTTCTAAACATGAATTGCATGATAATTAGCTTCATTTTCTTAATGAATCTTCCATTCTAGGACTAAATGTGTCACTAATTTAATGCATAATACAAGGGCAATTATAGCTTAAATCACACACTTCTTAGATAGGAAGCTATATGTTGATTTCCATGGTTTCCTTATGCTTTTCAATTGAGTTTCATATTTCTAACCATTGATACAATGACATATTGAAGTGTTGTGTTGCACCTTGTAGGTACATAATTCACACACATTTTTGGCACCCACCGTGGGGCAGAGCCCCAGATTTCTCACCATTTGAGCCAATTGATCATATTTTGTTCTCTATTTTTAGGTGCAGACTCTCATTTGCAAGAAAAGGATCATATTAAGGAGAAAATGATCACATACTGAAAAGAATTTCTCATCCCAGATATCGTTCATCGCATCTTGTTAATCCTAAGTCATTTTTAGTAAAAAACCACATCTTGTTAATCCCAGATCGCATTTAGTGTAAAGGCTCACCTTTATGATCTTTCATCGCATTTAGTCGTTCTTGTATCGTATTTGGGAAATAACTGCGCATTCAATAAGGATCAGAGTTGCATTTGGTTAGACTACTAACATGTTTGATAAATTTGATCACTAATTATCTGACTTTGCATTTTTTGGATGGATCTTATTATTTGAGTAGCCTAACGAGTTATTGCACGACGCTGTTGAAGACTTCTTTGGCTATGAAGATGGAATGAAACTAATAACAAGTGGTTTTGTAAGTTGTGTGATACCCACTAAGAGTTTAGTTTTAGTTTTTCGATGTTGAACGCTTTTAGGCTATTATTTCAGTTGTTTTCCAGATTCTTTTAAGCTACATTTCATGTGAGCATTCATTATTTCAGTGGATGGTGGTTTTGGATCATGATGTTTATATGTTTATCATATGTTGCATAGATAGATGATTATATTATCATGATGTGATATTTTATGTTGATATTAGAACTATGATGTTACTTACCCCATACTTGCATGTGTATGGTTAGCATATGTGTTGATGTACTTGTTGGCATGTTTGATGTGGTAGAGGATGGAGATGTAGTTACTTGCATTACGAGATCCACATATTTGACCAATCTCTATCATTGTTCGATATTTATATTGGATGTACATGCTTGTTCTTGTGGTGTCAGGTGTGTAGGTACAAGCATCATCTTCCCTGAATTGGCAGGAGTGAGCGTGCCCATGTATTCATCTCAATGGTAAAGAGGGGAGTTAACAGTCAGACCTGAAACCCTACCCTAAGCCTATTTGTCTTAAGATTAGACGAGTATCAGTTTTTCTACCT
The DNA here is from genome assembly GCA_018584345.1 of Thuja plicata. NCBI lineage: Eukaryota > Viridiplantae > Streptophyta > Pinopsida > Cupressales > Cupressaceae > Thuja > Thuja plicata. The sequence goes on along the minus strand of MU227828.1, from coordinate 2,245,715 downwards.
TACCCAAATTTGTCTAGTTGACGTAAATTCGTGGAACCCATCCTTGTGTGTGTTTCAGTTTATTTTGGTTGATTTCAGTTGAGTGTATTGTTGTTTGTTTGATTTACTACGTTAGTTATTGAATTGATTAATGTTGGAATTAAATATTAAATATAGGGTATTTAATTAATTGAAATTAATTAAATATCCATGTTTAATTGAGAGAATTAACTAAAGTTCAAATATTTGAATATTTGAATTTAAATAAATATTTAATTTGAAATTAGAGTTTTTAGCTTTTATGCTTTATTAAATAATTAAATATTTAATTGCCTGGATAAACTTGTGCTTTAAATATTTAATTTATTTACTATAATATTTAATTAATTACTTGTGCATTGTAATTATTGAAATTAGAATTAGAATTCAAAATCTAAATTGATTTTAAAAGTCAAAGTGTGAGTTGCACAAATAAAAGATATTTTATTTAATTAATTAGAATTTTCTTTCAATTTTGGAAGTTGAGTTAACTGAGTTGAGTGGAGTGTTTATTTATGTGATTGCTTGAAAGGGGGAAATTGAATCTTTTTAGGAGAGTTTCTTTTCATTTAAGAGATAACAGGTTTTAGAGGAGGTTGAAGACATTTTTGGGAGGAGTTTTGTGTTTTGGGCATTTTTGTGTTTTGATCATTTTGTGACATTGTTGTTGTGAGAAGCTTGGAATAATTTTGGGGATCGTTGCTGTCAATTCTTCGTGGTTCTGGATCTACTGTCGAATTCAAATTTGGAGGGCTTTGAGATTCTTCTTCTTGTAAAGGGCTTCATGGTCATATTTGTGTTGAGTTTAAGGTAGGGTTTGAAAACCCTTGCTAATTTCTATTTTTTTGGAAAATGTGCTTCTTTGATAAAATCTCATTTGCATGTATTATGGCTTAGTTAATGTTTTTGTGGATTTGGGTATTTAGAAAAACCCTTAGAACTATTTTCTTTAGGAAAAATCAATATTTAACATAGTAGGGTTATGCTGTCAAAATTTCAACATACCCTATAAAAGACCTCTATTTTAGAAAAATCAATATAGACTATACTAGGACTATGGTGTTAAAAAAATAAATAGATTTTAGGAAACCTTCTCTTGAAAAAAAAATTCAATAAAAAAAAACCAACTTGCTGGAAAAAATTACAGAGGAAATTATTCACCAATCAGAAAAAAATCATTTCCACAAAAGACAAAATGAAGAAAAGAAAAAAAAATGTCTTTATTGTTACATTTTCTGAGGAAAATTTATTAAAAAAAATATGCATTTGTGAAAAAATGAAAAAACAAAAAAAAACAAAAAAAAAATAATAAAAAAAAATTTATTATAATGTTTTTGGGAGGTGGGACCTACCCCCACCATTCCCCCACCCGCAACAGTGCAAGCTGCGCAGTCGAAGCTCTCGTGCAGCAGCAGGGCTGCCATGGTAGACCGCACTGACATAAGGCAACACGACCACTGCGACAACCTCAGTCTGCGGATAGCAGCCGTGGGGCTACATTGAGGCCCAAAGTGTGGGGGCGCGTGGGGCCTGCCTCCCCCAACACTTTTTAATTTTTAAATTTTTTTTTTTTTTTTTAAAATGTTTTAAAAAAAAAAACATTTTTAATTGTTATTTAAATTAGTTTATTTAGATTTGATTTTAAATTAGTTTATTTAATTTTGATATAAATTAGTTCTTAATCATTTATTAATTAAGTCTATTAAATTTATTAATAAATTTCTTTAATAAAGTTTTAATTTAATTCTTAGATGATTTATTAAATGTATTAAATAACTTTTGATAAGGTTTAGTCTATTAGGTAATTAATTTATTAATTATACTAATAATTTTTCAACTAGAATATATAGGTATATGAATTGTTGTTAAACATATTATTTCTGTTTTGTTTCATTTCTTGGATAGTTTTAATTGATAACATTATATGTGCTTATCTTTAAAGGGGAATTTATTATCGATTTGAAACTATTAGGGATGAAACGTAGAATCAATTAATTTGATTGTTTGTCTGTAACCTATTGAACCTTAGTCTTTGACGGTTATTGTTCTACGGTTAGGGACTTTTTATATCATTGCTAGTATAATGTGTAATAGATTACTATTAATTCTACATGATGTAAATGATGATCCTTCCTTGAGTGTTTTTTACTATGGGTTATTAAATCTGGGAATTAGAGTGCCCTAGGAAGGATACAGAGGTTGGGGGGGTGAATCTTATTTCTATTTTATGATGTGATGTGAGTGTATTGATTTATTACTCTAAACTGTGCATGTAAAATCACGTTGTAATGAAGTTTCTGAGTGTGTGTATATATATGTGATCGTTCTTTTTATTGTGTGGGGAATTGGATTGGGTATTTGTGGGAGGGGTGGGAAACATAGCCCTTCAATGAGTGTCAGATAGGATAGTGGTCAGCAATAGTACATAGATGAGAAGAGAGGAACATCAGGATGAGTCTGAGGAGCTCGGTATCAAACAGTTATTACAGGAAATATTGAATTGTCTTGGTCCTAAGCAGGTCATAGTAGAGCAGGATGCTTCTCACCACTCTCAGAGAGAGGAGAGGGTGAGGGAGAGGTCTAGGAGTCCTCCAAGGAGGACCATCATAGTTAATCCTGATGTTGTGGAAATGAACCACATGAGGGATCTTATGAGAGGATGACCTACTCCCTTTGATGGGAAAGGATCGGGATCTAAGGAAAAGACATGGATTATTGCCTTGGAGAGGAGTTTTTCTATGCATCCCTTTAGTAGTAATACTAAAGCCTAGTATGCGGTGATGCAACTCTTCCATTTTGCAGCTGTGTGGTGGAAAATTGAAGAGGATAAGTTAGGTCTCCAAATGGATACAATGACTTGGGAGTTGTTCTTTGAGCACTTCTGAGAGCGCTTCCTCTTAGATTAGTGGAGGTAGAAATGAGTGGATGAGTTCCACAACCTAAGACAGTTGACCTTGATAGTCGAAGAGTATGAGCGTTGATTTTTTGAGCTCAAATAGTATATGGGTTAAGGAAAATATTTGACCCTTATGATACAACATTTTGTTAGAGGGCTTAGTGATCGCATTTATGGGGAAGTTTATCTCTTTGAGCCTATGACCCTAAGGGATCCGTTCATTAAGGCCACTCTTGTAAAGGCTAATTTTTCCTTGGGACAAAGAGGTTGGTATGGTTCTCAGACAGATGGTACATCAGGTTCAGAGGTAACCAATCACATGGCACTGGAAACTTTAAGAAGCCACCTAACTTCTTTACAGGTAATCAGAATTAGCAATAGAAGAAGGATCTTCCTCCTACCCAGAGTAGTGGCTCTCATTCTAAGAGCTTCCATAATGGTCAGCGCTTCAGGCGTAATCAGTCTAGTCATCCTACACAGAGTGCACAAAAAAGTGCCAACAAAGGTAGTTTTCAGCAGTTGAGTACACCCTCTGTTTGGAGAGGCAATAGTAGAGGGATTGGATGCTTTACATGTAGATAGTTTGGCCATATTGCAGTTAAGTGTCCTCAGTGAGCATCTTAGTTTTTAGCATAGAGGCCGATAGCTTCAGAGCCTACATTGAGAGATGTGGGATGATATCATAGAGTGTTTGCAGCTTTGGATCACCATCAAGCAGAGCATCAGGGTACCATGGTAGAGAATTTGGGTGCCTATCGAGGTATTTATATCTCTATTTTACTTGATTTTGGAGCTACAGTTTCTTTCATATATCCTTTCTTAGCTGAGCGATATGGGCTAGTGGTAGCAAAGAAAGATGTAGAATGACAAGTGGAGTTAGCTTCAGGGGCTAAATTAGCCACAAATTCTTTAGTCCATAAGTGTGAGCTGAATTTAGGTAAATTCATTACCTCAATTGATCTTTGTGTGATTTCTTTGGGGTCATATGGGGTCACCTTGGGGATGGATTAGTTGGGATCTCATGGGGATAACATTGATTGTAGATGGAAGGCCATCCAATGCAAGGATGATCTGGGTAAGGATTGTCAGATTGTGGGAATTCCACATCCCATATCTCTTCTTATGATTTCCTCTATGAAACTTAAGTGGAGTATGTGAAAGGGTTTCCATGTGTTTGTAGTATCTATGAATGAGATAGATAAGGTGGAGAGTGAAGTCAAGACCCATGATCATCCTATTCTATAGGAGTTCATAGATATCTTTCCAAGTGAGATTCCAGGTATGCCACCAAGGTGTGAGTGAAATAGATTTTTGCATTGAGCTTGTTCCAGGAGCATAACCTATCTCTAGAGCTCCTTATCAGATGACTACTCATGAATTAAGTGAGTTGACGATGCAGTTGGAAGAATTGTTGGCAAAGGAAAGCATTCAACCTAGTGTTTCTCCTTGGGGAGCGCCTATCCTATTCATTAAGAAGAAGGATAGATCTTTACACTTGTGCATTGACTATAGATAGTTGAACAAGGTAACGATCAAGAATGAATATCCTTTACCACGGAGTGACAAAATTTTTTATCAAGGGAGCCAAGGTTTTCTCTAATATTGATCTCAAATTAGGGTACCATTAGTTGCGTATCCAAGATGGAGATATTCACAAGACTATATTCCACACTCACTATGGGCACTATGAGTTCATAGTGGTACCTTTTGGTTTGACAAATGCTCCATCAGTATTAATGTGCTTGATGAATGGAGTATTTTGTAGGTATCTAGATCACTTTGTTCTTGTCTTCTTTGATGACATATTGATATATTATTAATCCATAGAAGATCATGAAGGACATCTTTGATAGGTATTGTAGTGCCCAAAGGATAATAAGCTGTATGCCAATTTGGAAAAGTGTGATTTATTTTAGTTAGAGGTTCAGTATCAAGGACATGTTATTTCTGGAGAAGGTATATCAGTAGATCCTTCAAAGATACAGACAATTGTGGAGTGGCCAACATGCACTAATGTGTTTGAGGTCCATAGCTTCATGGGTCTAGCTAGATACTACCGTAGGTTCGTTAAGAACTTCTCTAGAGTTGCACATCCTATTACTTCTCTTCAGAGGAAAGGGAACAAGTTTGTTTGGATGGAGAAGTGTGAGGAGGCTTTTCAAAACCTTAAGGGGTGTTTGACTAGTGCACCTATCTTAGTAGTGCCTGATCTAGTGGGTGACTTAATGGTTTGTGCTAATGGTTCATTAGAGGGGATCGGAGTAGTCCTTATGCAAAAGGGATGAGTGATTGCGTATGAGTCTCACAAAATCAAGGATCATGAGTTGAACTACCCTACAAATGATCTTGAGTTAGCCACAATGGTTCATGCATTTTTTAGATGGATAAATTTCTTATTGGGACATCAATTTGAGCTTCATAGTGATCACCACAGTCTATAGTACATCTTTACCTAACCTAATTTGAATGTTAGACATAGAAGGTGGATGGAGTTCCTTTGTGAGTATGAATTTGAGATCAAGTATATTCAGGGTAAGGAGAATGTGGTAGCTGATGCTTTGAGTTGTAAGCAATAGACTATTTCATCATTGACTCTCAGTGTGGATTTGTGGAGTAGAATTCTCCAAGTGCTTCCTAGAGATACTTTGTATCAGGAGGTGAAGTCATAGATTGAGTCAGGGAGACCTTTGGAGGGTAGATTCTCAAGATTTGTGATGGATTTGAATGGTCTTTTGCATCACATGAGCTAGATCTATGTACCACCATCAGATGATCTGCGCACATTAGTTTTAACCAAGGCTCATTGTGCACCATATTCAACACATCCTAGTGTCAAGAAGATGCACACAAACCTTCAACAACTCTACCATTGGTCTGGTATGAAGCATGACATTTCTAATTTTGTGGCTAGATGCCTATAGTATCAGAGGGTTAAGGTAGAACATCAGCATTCAGCAGGGCTTTTATAGCCAAATCTCATTCCATCTTGGAAGTGGGATATCATATCAATGGATTTCATTGTTGGTTTTCCTTTGAATCCTTGTAGACATGATGCTATCATGGTGACTATTGATCAATTGACCAAGGTGGCACATTTATCCCCTATTAGGTCATCCTATACAGCGACTTCAGTAGCCAGAGTCTTTATGTAGGAAATTATGAGACTATATGGTATTCCTCGTAGGATTACCTTGGATCGAGATCTTGTGTTCACTTCTACATTTTGGACTTCATTGTAGCATGATCTTGGTGCCCAACTGAATTTCAGTTCGGCGTACAATCCTGAGACCGATGGATAGATAGAGTGGGATATTCAGGTTCTTGAGGATATTTTGAGGATGTATGTCATGGATAGAAAGAATCATTGGGAGGACTATTTGTATCTAGTTGAGTTTGCATATAATAATGGTTGTACTAGCTTCATTGGCATGTCACCTTTCCATGATTTTTATGGCTATCCTTTTCATACATATTTGAGTTGGAATAGATTGGAGGACTATATTCTTCTTGGTCCATAGATGCTTCGAGATATGGAGCAACAAGTAGTGAGTATTCATGAGCATTTGGCCACTGTGGAGGATAGATAGAAGAAGTATGTAGATGCTCATAGGGTGGATAGATAGTTTGCAGTTGGGGATAGAGTGTTCCTGAGAGTGCACCCACGGAAGACTCCAATCCATTATGGAAAGGGTTCAAAGTTGGCACCTCATTTTGTTGGGCCATTTGAGATCCTAGAGAGGATAGGATCAGTTTCTTACTATCTTTATTTTCCACCTAGCCTATCTCCCATTCATGATGTTTTCCATGTTTCTATTCTTAGACGCTATATTCCAGATATTTTGCATGTTCTTGATTAGAATGCTTTACAGGTAGAGGATGGGAAACTAGATTTAGAGTCAATTTGTATTCTTCAACAGTGGGGTTTGACCCTCAAGGGTTGCACCATCGAGCATGTAAGGGTCCAATGGGACCCACATGATGAGTCATCAATGACTTAGGAGGATGCAGCGAGATTACGAGATTTATATCCCTATTTGTTCATAGGCTTCCAGGAGTAAGCCTAATCCTAGGGGGGTGGATGTGATACCCACCCATAGTTTTCTTTGAGTTTTTGATGCCGAACTCTTTTAGGCTATTATTTCAGTTGTTTGCCGGATTATTTTAGGCTACATTTCATGTGAGTATTTGTTATTTCAGTGGATGGTGGTTTTGGATCATGATGTTTATATGTTTATCATGTGTTGTGTAGATAGATGATGATATTATCATGATGTGATATTTTATGTTGATATTAGAACTATGATGTTACTTATCCCATACTTGCATGTGTATGGTTAGCATATGTGTTGATGTACTTGTTGGCATGTTTGATGTGGTAGAGGATGGAGATGTAGTTACTTGCATTGCAAGATCCACACGTTCAACCAATCCCTTTCATTATTTTCTATATTTATGTCGGATGTACATGCTTGCTCTTGTGCTGTTAGGTGTGTAGGTACAAGGTATCATCTTCCCTGAATTTGGCAGGAGTGAGTGTGCCCATATATTTGTCTCAATGGTAAAGAGGGGAATTAACAGTCAAACCCGAAACCCTACCCTAAGCTTATTTTTCCTAAGATTGGATGAGTATCATTTTGTCTACCTTACCTGAATTTGTCTAGTTGACGTAAATTCATGGATCCCATCCTTGTGTGTGTTTGGGTTTATTTTGGTTGATTTCAGTTGAGTGTATTACTTTTTGTTTGATTTACTATGTTATTTATTGAATTGATTAATGTTAGAATTAAATATTAAATAGAGGATTTGTGTGGAGTTTAAGGTAGGGTTTGAAAACCCTTGCTAATTTCTATTATGTTGGAAAATGTGCTTCTTTGTGTTTGATAAAATCTCATTTGCATGTATTATGGTTTAGTTGATGTTTTTGTGGATTTGGGTATTTAGAAAACCTTTAGATCTATTTTTTAGGAAAAAACAATATTTAGCATAGTAGGTTTATGCTGTCAAAATTTCATTGAAAAATACCCTATGAAAGACCTCTATCTTGGAAAAATCAATCTAGACTATAGTAGGACTATGGTGTTAAAAAAAAAGCTTTTAGGAAACCTTCTCTTGAAAAAAAATTAAATAAAAAAAAAACCAACTTGCTGGAAAAAAAAAATACAGAGGAAATTATTCACCAGTAAAAAAAAATCATTTCAAGAAAAAGATAAAATGAATAAAA
>MU227828.1:2212781-2237216 GCA_018584345.1 Thuja plicata | reverse complement strand
CCGAAGTGTGGGGGACACGTGGGGCCCGCCTCCCCCAAAACTTTTTACTTTTTAAATTTGTTTTTTTTTTTTTAAATGTTTTTTTTTTAATTTTAATTTAATTGTTATTTAAATTAGTTTATATAGATTTGATTTAAATTAGTTCTCAATCATTTATTAATTAAGTCCATTAAATTTATTAATAAATTTCTTTAATGAAGTGTTAATTTAATTGTTAGATGATTTATTAAATGTATTAAATAAATTTTTATATGGTTTAGTCTATTAGGTGATTAATTTATTAATTATACTAATAAATTTTCAACTAGAATATATAGGTATATGAACTATTGTTAAACGTATTATTTCTGTTTTGTTTCATTTCTTGGATAGTTTTAATTGATAACATTATATGTGCTTATCTTTAAAGGGGAATTTATTATTGATTTGAAACTATTAGGGATGAAACATAGAATCAATTAATTTGATTGTTTGTCCAGTAAACTATTGAACCTTATTAGTCTTTGACGATTATTGTTCTACGATTAGGGACTGTTTATATCATTGCTAGTGTAATGTGTAATAGATTACTGTTAATTATGCATGATGTAAATGATGATCCTTCCTTGAGTGTTGTTTACTATGGGTTATTAAATCTGGGAATTAGAGTGCCCTAGGAAGGATACAGAGGCTGGGGGGTGAATCTTACTTCTATTTTATGATGTGATGTGAGTGTATTGATTTATTACCCTAAACTGTCCATGTAAAATCATGTTGTAATAAAGTTTCTGAGTGTGTATATATCTATGTGATCATTCTTGTTATTATGTGGGGAATTGGATTGGGTATATCTTTATTTGAACCTATGCTAGATCTATGTAGGATCTATGAGCCTAGGGTAGGTTACCTAGTTGTGTAGTATGGGGTGGCTTGAAATAAGTGTCGGGGCCCACAAGTGGCTACCAGGATTGTTTATTATAAGTAATCTTAATAAGTGAAAACATAATGTGTAATTGAGAGGTCTTAAAATGAATTAATAAGATGTGTTTCCTCACCCATGCTTGACCACTATTATATGCTAAGATAGAGGATGAGATGATGCTTTCCACCTTGAGGGGTGTGTGTCTGGCATAGTTAGTGACTTTATCTGTTTGAGAGGTCATTGATACCATGTATGGTCACTTAAGTTCCGAGGTCCAGCGAGACTACTATGACAAAACTTAAGGGTTAGACGTACATGATGGCACCTTTCTATACATAGTCTAGATTTCCTACATGTGCCAGTTACCTCTGGATTAGTGAGTCTTACCTTTCAGTATGTGTAGTACACCTGGAGTTAGAGAGCTATAAGGATCCCCTTTCTTAGTGGTTACTTCCTTCTTTGGTTTTGGATATCTGAGTGGGGTCTATTGTTATCTCCTCACCATGGTGGTTTGGAATTTTATAGTTCCACACAGACGGGTAGTAGTGATTCTTTACCATTTGGGATTTGACATCCTTGTTCTAGTGCTTGATGATACTTATGAAAATGATCTCTTTATGGTTCTTCATTGGTGGTTATGTACTTATCATTCATTATATTGTAATCTTGTATTAGCATATCACATGTGATATCTAATATGGATATTGTATTATATTGTTAAAGTGATTACTACATACCCTACGCCATGTGCATTGGATGGGATTTTATGTAGGTTTCATTGTTATCCATGAGGATTGTAATTATTGTTTGTAAGTTATTTTTGTTACATCTATTTATATGAAATCCTTTATTATGGTTATTTAGTTGAGTTTTACTTTTACGTAATTCTACATCATGGAACCCTTGATTTTTGTAATCTATTTTTGTATATGTTATGTGAGTAAATGACAATTGCTTCCAAATTAATGTATGTCTTATTATGTAAACTTTAGAAAACAATTGTTCATCAAACTTAGTATCATGTTCTAGGTTAATCTCTCTTGGGTTCCTTGGTGGGGAGTTACATGTTGCCTTATGTGTTTCAACCAAACTTGTTTTGCAATAGGAACTTAACACAATATCTTTACAATTCGTAACTTGATTAGAGAAGTATGCTCTTTCCTTCATCAAAAATCAGAACTTCAAACATCAAGTTAAGATTCGAATTGAAATTGGGGGAATAAGCTTTAAATTGCTCAAAAGTGCTTTGGTTAATTTATTTAAATAGGAACCTAAATTTTTGGATTTGAATTTGATTCTTAGTCCAACTAGAGGATTATGCTCTTTTTCCAAGTTGGAAAATCAGAAACTCAATATGAGGGACTAGATTTTGGGTTTGAAAATTTGAGAAAAAGAATTTGCATGATGTGTTTGATAGGAGAAAACAACATGGATAGGAGAGTATGATCTTCTTACTTGTGAAGAATAAGAAATCTAGACTCCTAAGCCACCGATCCTCTTTATTAATTTTAAATTTAGAGGGCCCGTAGGTTGAGGGAAAAATCTCCCAGGAATGACCCAAGTGAGGACAGGTGAATGCCAGCCCTTCAGTCTCACTATAACCAAAATTATTCCTTGAGGCAAAAGTATCAAAAGATGTAATCAAGTTTGTCCTTAGAATTTTGACTATCATCCTTGGACATACTTGGATGTGTGTAGAGTGGAGCTGCTTGAATCTTTCTTGTGAGACTACACACATTCAGGTAATCATAGGGCTATACTCCTTAATTTTTCCTTATGAAATTCTATGGGCGACAGTTGTGAATGGATACCCAAAATAAAACACTTTGTAGTTAAGACCACCTAATTCATCTCCAAAAGGTGATAATATTTGTATAAGGAAAATAGTAATTGGTCCAAGATACTCATCATTTCATGCCCTCACTTGCGTTTGGAGTCAGATAACGTGACATCATGAATGGAGCCATTGCATGCTTGGTGATGGTCATATTCTGATTAGAATTTGAGTGTGCACCTGAGTCTATGAGAAAATATTTTCTTTCTATTCCATATATTTTAGGGAATAGGTGTGTTTGGTCACTTAACAACTTCCTTGATGTGTCAAAATTGAAATAAAAAGATAAGCACCCCCAAACAGTTGATGTTTTGACAATCACAAATATTTATGCTGTTAAAAACACTCTGGAATTCATCAGACAGACCTTGGAGTTGGACAAGTTTTCACTTCTTCAAGATAAAGTGGAAAAAATTAGGAAAAACCATCAAAGAGTTGCATTTGGTAAATCTTTGCTTGCATTTAGGGAACAAGATTGCATGTGGTAAAAAAGCTCTCTTTTGGTCAATCCTGGTGCGCATCTAGGAAACAAGATCACATCTAGGAAGAACAAGCTCACATCCTACATATTTAGACTTGCATATGGTTAGTATCATCTAGGATAGAGGGTACTTGCACACGTGTCAAACTCAAAAAATCTATAGTTTTGGATACCCTTTTGTCTCTTTAGTCTGGTTCTATTGTTCATGCGGGTCCACTTGTTGTTGTTTCTCAATCTAATTGGAAGTCTACCTTGCATGTCATTTAGGGTTGTCACAATTGATTCCAAATCATGTTTTTTTTGGATGATATCGGATTTGGATACTATTCATGCTATTGATATTCATGTTTTTTCACTGATGTCAACATATGTTTCTATGAAGAGAATAGACTATCTACTTGATTGACAGAAGTGTACGAACACTATACAGATGATTTAGAACAATAAAAAATAGGGTTATTAGTGCAGGAGCACCCTAAGGTCTTTAGAAAGATATTTAGTCATTTTGGCTTGTAGGTTGTTTTGGAAAACCATCCATGAATAAGGAATATGTTATAAATTCCCTAGTGTGTTTAAGGTGTGTTTTAGTGTTAGGTGAGATTAGGGTTTGTGAGTTGTTGAGTTAGGTTGATTCTAGGGGTCTAAGAACCTATAAGTCAACAAAAAGGTCAAAGGGTTGATCAAAACTCCAAAATGGGGATATTTTCAAGATTTTAATGTTTTCAAGTCATTTGAGGTCATTTGGTAAGTTTTGAGGCCAAATAGGGCCATCAAAGCTGAGAAAGTGTCATTTTGACAAAAGTTGTCAAATTTGTCATGACAACTTTTCAAAGTTCTCATGACAATATTTCCTAGATTTTAGGAATCGGCTTTTATGATGCCCAAATCCTAACCAGATGGTCTAGACATGTGGGATGAGAGTATATAAGGTGACTACAACCCTAATTTGACTGTTAGACTTCATTTTGTATGGACTGGTTATTGAGAAGGACCAATTAACACTGTAATTAGCATACAGAGCTATCATCCAACACTTTTGTAGTTTGAATGGATTGAATGAAAGCACGAAGAGTGTTTAATATGTAATTTCCTAGATCTTTGTGGCATTGGATTAGTCTTTTATTCATTCTGGTTAGCTTTGTATAAATCTTTTGTGTTTTGTGAGTTCACTGTCCAGTTTTGGACCAGTCATGTAGAAAATGGCTTTTCTTGGCATTCCCATGGTTCAAAATCCCATGACATTTCCATGAGGTTTTTTTTCTCTGCTAGGGTTTAGAGTCACATTTCTATTTTGAGCCCTCCTATCCTTTCAGACCGCATTTACTATAGGATTTTCCTTAGTATTTATGGCCTCGGCTACCACTAGCCCAGCAGTTGATGCTGGTGCTATTCTGGTGACGGATAATAATGGCGCCTCCAAGAAAGAGACCCTAAAAGTTTGTTCCCAAGGTGTTTCACGAGGTATGTCTCACCCTGAGATTGTTTTTCCCATTCATGAGTTTGATGATGCCTATTCTTGGCTTGAAACGCATACCCTTATTGGTTACTTTCTAGGTCGCAACCCACCTGAAAATATGATTAAAGATTGGGTGGCAAAAGCTTGGACTCCTCATAGAATCTGCCTGGATGGCATTCAGAGTCTCACCAAGGGTTTTTTTTGTTTTGATTTTCCAATCCCACTCATGTGGATGCTATGTTTTCCAAGGGACCCTAGAATATTAGGGCTTCCCTTTTAGTTTTTCAGCGTTGTTCTTGAGACTTTGGTCTCTGATGAAAAGAAACTCAAAGTCCCTATGTGGGTTGAGTTTTCTGGTCTTCCTCTACCCTATTGGCCTTTCATGCATGTCATTGTGCAAAAGATAGGTAGGGTTATTTGTAGTGAGCATGACCTCTTTTTTAACCCTCAGCCTCAAAAGAGCTTCTGCATTGAAGTTGACCTCTCTCAAGATCTTAAAGAATCTATTGAGATTCAGGTCGGTGACACCATCTTCTCTTAGAAGGTGCTCTACCTCAACCTTCCCAACACTTGCTACCATTGTCAATCTGCAAAGCATAAAATCAAGGATTACCCTTTGGCAATGCCTCAGCCTAAACCCCATCCTAAGGATTCTAGTTCGCGACCCGTTGAAGCTGGTAAAGAAGATGATTAGGTAACGCTCAACTGCAAGAACAAATAGGCTAAACCTGTTGCTTCATCTTCTACTTCACAACCACCACCTCCTACTGTGGAGGCTCAGGTTGCTTCTCATGTTGACAATGCTCCCATTTTAAACCCTGGCTAGCAGGGGAAAGAGATTTTACATTTGGATACTAACCCTCCTTGGGTTTGCACACCTCACATAGCCTCTGTGATTTCCACTCCTTCTAGCTTTCACCACTCTCATAGATGTGATGGGCATGCTGAGGTTGCATAGGAGGGTACGGTAGAAAAGCACCAAAATTTCTCCATGGAACTTCCTGGGAACAATTTCACTTATTTTTCTAATAGTTTTGCATCCCTTGGGCATGATGATGGTATGGCCAACACTATTTTCTCATGAAGTACATCTCATGGAATGTTAGGGGTTTGATAGACCTACCCTGAAAGTACTTTTTTAGAGATGTTCATCATTGTGTTAGTAATCTGGATGTTTTATGCCTCCAGGAAGTTAAAATTTCTAGTTTTATGCTTGATACGGCCTGCAAAATTATTTGGCCTAAGAGCCTTGCTCTTTGTTCTCAGCGCAAGGCTAGTCGAGGTGGAGTTGTTACTCTCCTTTCTCCCCGTTGGCATTCTTTTTTAATCAGTCATGGTTTAGATCCCATGCAATGATCTATTTGGGCCACTTTCATTATTGAGAATCATTCTTTTGGCATAGTTAATGTTTATGCTCCCAATGATGCTGTAGAGAGATCTCACCTATGGTGTTGGCTTGTGGATTCTCTACCACCTACAACTTGGATCTTCTATGGTGACTTTAATATGGTTGAAGTGGCTTCTGACAAGGATGGCATTCTTCCCTTCTGATGGACAGTTGGTGAACAGGAAGCCAGGTATTACATGCGTAATAAATTGGGCCTTTTTGATTGCAATCTTGGCCACCACCGAACTGATGGTGTTTGGCACATGTGGTCTAATTTTAGATCCCCCTCTGATAGAATTAACAAATGGCTTGATCATGCTATGATTATGGCATAATCTTTTTTCTCTTTTTCTAAAAAATAAGCCTTGCTAGTTACTCCTCTTGTTGAAGTGACCTTGTCAGCTCACTTCCCCATTCAATTCATTATTGAATGGAAGATAGCTAAGGCATGTCCTCCCACCACTCAGTTCTTCTTTAATACTTCCATTCTCAATCATGCTTCCACAGTGGCCCACATTCATTGGGTCTGGAACCTTGAGCCTAGACCTCCACATTTGTCTAGCTAGATTCAATGGTGGAATGATACCATCCATTGTACGACACACTTTCTACACATTTATGGTTGACAGCTTGCCATTTACCACCGTCGATCCTATGATTCCAACACCAAAGCTCTCTGTGTTTCCACAGAGGCCTTAGCCCTTGATCCATTCAATCAGACTTTTCAAGTTCAACTTGCTTAGTTGTGTCAGCAGAAACAAGTTGCAGACAGCTATGCTACCAGAGGTGCTTAGATCAAGGCTCGACTGCACTGGTTAAAAGTTAGAGATCAGGCCTCTAAATAATTTTTTTCCAGTCTTCGTGCATGTCAAACCAATGTGGGTATAAATAGGATCTAAGAGGGGCAGTCTCTCCTCACAAAGCTTCCTAATATCTTGCAAGCCTTTGTTCATCATTATGAATAGGTTTTTGCCACTCAGGGTTCTTCACCTACCAACAACCAAGCTCATGTGGATTACATAGCTGTGGTACCTCAATGTGTTTCACCATCTGAGCATGCTTTTTGTGATCAACTTCTTACCATTGAAGATCTCCAGGAAGCTGTCTTTGCCATGGCTGATGATAAAGCTCCAAGTTATGATGGGTTTCCCTGTGAGTTTTATAAAACTCTTTGGGATGCCATTGGTCCCAATCTTCATCAGGTTTACCTTGAAGCTTATCACTCCCAATCTCTGGGCGATATTATCAATAAAGGAAACATCAAATTTATTCCCAAAGCTGGGGATCTTGAGGATATTTACAAATGGCAGCCTATTACCCTGCTTAATGTCTCTTACAAGATCATTGCTAAGGCTCTGGCTCTTAAGATTCACCACATCCTCCCTCAAATTGTTAGGCCAAAGAAAACTGGATTTATTCAATCAAGATATATTTTTGATAATATCATATCCATTTGGGAAGGTATGGAATGGCTCAAAAGTCTCAACAAAAATCTCTTTTTCTCAAAATTGATTTTGCCAAAGCTTATGATCGTATTGAATGGCCTTTTATTCTGGCTATGCTTCACGCTTTGGATTTTTTCCCTAGATTTCTTCAATCTGTGCAGATGTTTTTTCAAGATGCCTCTGCTTGCATCACCATCAATGGCAGACAGTCTTCCACCTTTGGGCTTTTCAGATCCATTCGGAAAGCATGTCCTCTTGCTCCTTCCTTATATATTCTTGCAGCCAAAGGATTTGGATATTTATTAGCACATTCTATTTCTCTGGGCCATGTCCATGGGATTTATTTACCCAACTCCACTCAGCAGTTGGTTAATGGCCATTTTGCTGATGATTCCTTTCTCACTCTTACAGAGGATGAAGAAAATATCTAGGAAACCTTGCAGTGTTTAGACACTTTCTATTTGGATTTGGGCTCTGCCATTTAGTGGCATAAAACCTTGTGCTATAGATAGTCATCCCATCTTGATCCGCCCTAGTTTTCCCAGTTTGGTTGGTCCAGGATCCAGCATGGGGAAATATTTTGGTTTCTTGGTATACCATTTGCTTTTCAATCTACTTCTACTGATTTATGGAATGCTGTGTTAGCTAAAATTGAAAAGAAGCTTACCTATTGGATTACCAAGCTGCTCTCACTCACTGGTAAATTTTATATCTTCTCTAAGGTCTTGGCTGCTACTCATGTTTACTATTCCTCCTGTTGGGATCCTTCCAAGGCCTCATACAAGAAGCTTGAGAAATTGTTGAGGGATTTTCTTTGGGCCTCTGGTGCAGATCACCATGGCTTTCACAGAGTTTCCTGGGATTTTTTTGTCTCCCAAGGTCCTCTATTGGGATTGGCTTACTTGATACCTAGAAATAGGGCCTAGCCCTTTGTGCGAAGTGGATTGTGCATTGCCTCACTAGCGACGAGGCCTGGAAAGTTTTACTTCACCACTATAATTCTTCTGGGTACCTGTTGCACAAACTGGCTTGGAGAGGAATTGGCTTTCAAACCCTATTGGTTATGAAACATCTTGTTCAAATCCCAGGTACTTTTGTTGCCAAAATTATTTGGCATGCCTAGGAGGCAGTTAAACCTTGGCTTCACTGGGTCAGTAATGGATTTCGTGATGGGCTTTCATTCAATCAATAGAATATTTGGTGGTTCCAGCTCTTTTCCCAACAAGGGTTTCCTTTGGCCAAAATTCAAGGGATTAGTGCTCTTCATTTTCACAAATGAGGCATCCAAATGCCCAAGGGTTTGTTTTCTAGAGCCACCATGAGTCTCTGCTCTTGGGATGATTTCTAAGTTCAGTTCCGGCCCACTCATCCAAATTGCCAGACTTTTGATTTGCTTGTCTCTGCTATTCCACCACACCTCCTGCACAAACTTGGCATTCAGTCAGTTAAACCTTTGTGGAAATATTGGAAATGGTACCGAGATACACGATTTACCAAATATAAGCCTAAACTTGGATACTTATGGTTGGTGCCTCATTTCCTGATGGTTGAGTCTCTCAATCATCATTGGCACCTCTCTTCCTCATAGAGCACTTGGAGATGGCATTTCTGAACTATTTTGGATGCTATCACTGAGCCCAAAATTGATCATTTTTCTTGGTGTCTATTCTACCAAGGGTTACCCTTAGGAGCTCGGCTTCAGCACTTAGGAATGCCTGATCCTAAATGCCCTTTTTGTGGGCATTATGAAACCATTATGCATATTTTCTGGTTCTGTGGTCAGGCCCATAATTAATGGAATTGGATTCATAGTTTTTTTTATGCCTTTTTGGCCTAAGCCTTTCTCTTGGCACATGGATTTTCTTGGCGACTCTCCTAGAATGCCTTCCTAGTTCACCCAGATTTGGCATGCTTTTAGGATGGAGATTTTTTTTCCTTATGGAAAGACCGCAATGCTATTATTTTTTCTCATAGATTTTTGGATATCAATGTTTCTCTCTATGCTAAGGCATGTTTATGTAATAATTTCATGATGCAAATTCAAGTTCAAGTTGACAAGGTGGCCCTTGAGGTTTCCCACTTGCAGGAGTTTCTACAACATTGGGGTAACACCCCATATACTGTTGCCAGGGTGTCACCAGATTCTCTCTCTACTGACCACACACCACCCCAGGGTCGGTGTCACAACAGGAGTGCCTCTGTGAGGCATTCTAGAACACCATGCTCTTGGCATCTCTGCTTTGCCTCTCCTCCTGGTAGGAGGGCCTCGGATTCCAGATGGCCTCCTGTGCTTGCCTCTACTGCTGCTTGGACTTTGGCCACTATTCCTATGTACTTCCCGCCCCTTCTGATAAGATCCCACACCTGGCTCTTGCTATTTCTCCTAGGCAGGAGGAAGGAGAGATGGAGAAAGAAACTTAAGATGGCTGGTCACCTCCCGACTAGACCCCTAGACCCAATGTGTGGAGCAATCCACCAGATAAAGATCCTCCACCCTCTTCTGCTACTACTCTCATAGCTTGAGGGATTTTCTTATAATGTTTTTGTTTAATGAATAGATATTTTATTCTGACTTGATGCCAAGTGAATTTGCGGGGTGATTTTTTATCCCCCAGGATTTTTTTGTGAATATTGTACTTTGTTATACATATTAATAGTAAAGGCCTCTATTCATCAAAAAACAAAATCCCATGACCACTTTGAATCCATTAAAGCCTTGTATATAAACTATAGATATAGTTTGTGGTGTGTGTGTGCAGGGGAAGCAAGAGAACATTCAGGCCGTAGGTGAGTACTGGTTATTCTGGCTAGGGTAACTGAATAGTGCAGAGGCAATGGTGATTGCTAAGTGATTGGTATGTGCCAATCAATGTTAGAGGAGTGTAGGGGCATGAATTGAAGACCTAATGGTGGAAGGAGAAGTTTAGAGGAAATAATTGGATCAATGAAAGGAGATAGAGAAACCAAACCATTGTTTATGCCCTAAAAACCCCCTTTTTAGGGGTTTGGTGAAATTCTACTATATGGACAAGTTAGGCATCTGGGACCTAGAAAATCTTTAAGGGGAGTAAAAACCCACAAGGAATATGCAATTTGTTTCTAGGGGTGTTAAGGGATTTTAGAATAAAATCCATCTTTTCAGTGTCTAGGAGGGCTAATAGGCCTAAAAAGGCTACAAGGCCTAAAAGACTAGAAGTTTAGAACCCGATTGGAAAATTGGTGAAAGATCAACAAATATGGATCCATAGAAGTTGAATTAAACCTAAGAAGAGTCAGGAATTCAATCCAAAAGAAGTTGACACCATTAGAGAATTAGGAGGCTAGAGAAGCCATGGATGTGTGAGGATATGAAGAAGGTTTTAGAAAAGAGTTTGAAGTTGTTGGAGAGCTCCTAGTGTGTTAGGGGATTAGTGAGGAACCCTCTAGTTAGGGTAGAGATAGAGACCCTAAAGAAGACCAAGAGAAGGTCTTAGAGAGATAAAGAAAGCTCTAGGAGAGGATCTCCCCATCAAATTGGTATCAGATCCATTGAAAGGCTTGGGAGTGGATTAGTGTATGTCAGAGTGGAGTGAATCCATAGGTGAGAACATCATGGTAACCAATGCAGAGTTGGCCAAGGATTTGTCAGAGAAATAAATCAAGAATAGGATTCTTGAAGAAGTAATGGAAGAGATGAAGATAAAGATGGAAGAGGTGGTGGAGACTGCCAGCAAGTTGAGAGAAGAGATGCATGAAGAGATAGATAAGGGAAATAAATAAGTAGAAGAGGAGATAGAACCAGAGCCTGATCCTCTTCTACCTAAGGAACCATTCCACAAGAAACTCAAGGAATTGAGTGGAAAGGCTCTAGAGGGAATACCAGTATTCTTGGGTAAGATGGATGTAGAAATGGTTATGGAATGGCTTGAAGTGATGGAGAATCACCTTAAATGTGATGGGATCATAGAGGCACAAAAGGTAAAGCTAGCCAAGTAAAGGATAAGAGGGAAAGAGCTCACATGGTGGAAGTTCTTGTAGGAAGAAAGAGAGAAAGAGGGAATGAAGCCCATAGAAAATTGGAAAACAATGGTGGCAAAAGTGAAGGGGAATTACCTTCCAAAATATTATGAAATTCAACTGCATAAGAAGAGGCAGAACCTTAGGCAAAAAGACCTAGATGTGCCAGCCTATACTAAAGAATTTCAGAAGATTTATCTTAGATCAAGAATCTAGGAGATAGAGAGTAACAAAGTTGCATGGTATTTTAATGGATTAAGGTGGAAATTTCAAGAATAACTCAGTCTCTTTACCCTAACTTCCATTCATAGTTGTTTTCAAATGGCTTTGAAAGTGGAAGAGAAACTCAAGAAGAGACAAGATTCTAGCTCCAGAGGTAGAGGAAGGGGTAGAGACAACATAGGTGGCCATAGAGGAGGTTCAAGTGGAAGAGGCAGTGACAGTAGAGGTCAAGGTGACTCCAAATATACAGAGAAAGGATATGAATCAAGTAATAGGGGTGGATAAAACAATAGAGGAAGAAATTCTTAACAGTGACAGAGGAAGAACATGAGGTTTTGGGAGAAGCTCTCACTTTCCTTCCATGAAATGCTACAAATGTGGATAGTTGGGACACCCTTCATATAGGTGTCCAAATAAACCAACATCCTCACAAGGGGAGAATAAGATAGCTTATGTCCAAGAAGAAGATTGCTCTAAACAATCACAGGTGAGTCTAGATTTGGAGAAAGGAGAAAACCTTATGTTGAGAAGAATACTAATCAAGACACCCACCAAAGATGAGCACAAGCAGAGGAGGGATCTTTTTAGAGTAAAATGTAAGATATTGGGAAAGGTGTGCAAGGTGATCATTGATTCAAGGTCAATAGATAATGTTATATCTAAGGAGGCCGTAGAAAAGTTGAAGCTCACCAAAATTCCACATGTGTGTCCTTATAAAGTTACATGTTTGAATAAGGGCCAAAAAATCTTAGTGAATGAGCAAGTGTGTTTAGAATTTTCCATTGGAAAGTATCAAGATAGGATACTATGTGATGTGTTTCTAATGGATGCTTTCCATATATTTCTTGGTAGACCATGGTAGTATGACAGAGAAGCTATCCATAATGGGAAAGATAATAAGTATTCCTTCAAGAAAAATGGGGTAACTTTCAAGATACAATACTTACTAGAGGAAGACATATTGGAGAAGGAAGAATCCAATACTTTTTTGATGAGTGGGAAATAATTCTTAAGGGATATGAAAGATGAAGAAGTTGGCTATGCAATCTTGTTAAAGCAAAAGGAGGAGACTCATAAGCAAGCACCTATGCCACAAGAAGTGAGGGAACTGTTGGATTAGTTCAAGGACATAATATGTGAGGGGAAACCATCTTCAATACAACCAAAGAGGGAGATAAGTCATCAAATTGACTTCAAACCAGGAGTATCCTTACCAAACAAAGCTTCATAGAAGATGACACCAGAGAAAAACAAGGAGATATCTAGGCAAACGCAAGAAATTTTGGACCATGGGTTGATCAGAAAGAGCATAAGCCCTTGTGCTGTTCTAGTGGTGTTGGATCCTAAGAAGGGAGGTAAGTGGAGGGTGTGTACTAATTCTAGGGCAATAAATAGGTTAACTATAAGGTATAGATTTCCAATTCCTAGAATAGAAGACTTGATGGATTGCTTGGGGGGTGCTAAGTACATCTCTAAAATTGACTTGAAGAGTGGGTATTACCAAATTAGGATGAAGGAAGGTGATGAGTGGAAGTCTGCACTTAATACTACAAAGGGGTTATATGAATGGTTAGTTATGCCCTTTGGGCTTACCAATGCACCAAACACCTTTATGAGGGTGATGAATGAGGCCTTGAAGGAATATATAGGTGTTTTTTTAGTTGTCTATTTAGATGACATCCTCATATTCAGTAAAAAAAAGGAGGATCATATGAAACACTTGGAGTTAGTGTTGAAGAAGTTGCAGGAGGAGAAACTCACCATAAATCTTGAGAAGAGTGAATTCATGAAGTAAGAACTAGTCTACCTTGGCTTTGTAGTTTCCATGGGTGACTTGAAAAGGATAACGAGAGAGTAGAGGCCATATTGAACTAGCCTACTCCTAAGATAGGGATTGAAGTTAGGATCTTCCATGGGTTATCCTAATTCTATAGGAACTTCATTAGGAGATTCGGTGAGATTTGTGCTCTAGTCCTAGAGACTATCAAAGGAGGATTGAAGACTAAATTTATATGGACCAAGGAAGCTAATAAGGGGTTTGAAAGGTTGAAAAGGGAAGTAGCCACTCAACCTATATTATTGTTACCTAGCTTTGACAAACCATTCATTGTGGAGTGTGATACAAGAAGCATTGTAGTAGGAGTTGTCCTAAGCCAAGAAGGCAGGCCTGTGGCATTTTTCAGTGAAAGACTAAATGAGGCTAAGTCTAGGTACTCTTCCTATAACTTGGAGCTATATTATCTTGTACAAGACTTAAATAAATGGAGGCATTATCTATTTCCTAAAGAGTTTGTTGTCTTTACAGATAACCAAGCATTGAGTTATATAAATACTCAAGAAAAGCTTAGCTTGAGACACAACAAATGGATGGAGTTCCTATAGTCATATACTTTCACTATAAAACATAGGAAGGAGGTGAAAAACAAAGTTACAGATGCCCTTAGTAGGAGACTACTCACCATTCAGAAGATTCAATTACAGAGTACAGGAGTTGAAGGTTTTAAAGACCTATATGAGGGAGATTCAGATTTCTCAAAGATTTACAAAGTGTGCAAAGATTTTGAGAATCACTTTCATAGTGAGTTTGTAGAGTATACATTGCAGAATGGGTTTCTATTCAAGGGAAATCAACTATGTTTTCCAAAAGGCTCTATGAGGGAGAACCTCATACATGAGAAACATAATGGGAGCCTAAGTGGACACTTTTGACTAAACAAGACATTGGACTTAGTGGAAAGGTTCTACTAGTGGCCAAAAATTTAGAAGGAACTGAGAATATATGTGGAATAGTGTGACATATGTCAGAACACTAAAGGTACTTCATCAAATGTAGGACTTTACCAGCCATTACCCATCCCAAGTAGACCTTGGGAGTGCATAAGTATGGAATTCATAGTGGGGTTACCTAGGAATTCAACTGGTTTAGACAGTGTGTTTGTAGTGGTAGATAGGTTTAGTAATATGAGCCACTTCATCCCATGTAAAAAAATACATGATGCCAATCATATTTCCTACTTGTTCCTCAAGGAGATAGTGAGTATTTATGGTCTACCAATGAGTATTGTTGCACACAGGGATGTGAAGTTTATGGGGAACTTTTGGAAGACCATATGGAAGAGACTAGGTACAAACTTATCTCATGGATCTTCCTATCATCCTCAAATGCATGGGTAGACTGAAGTAATCAATAGAGTTCTTGAGAGATTTTTTACATGTATGATAAAGGAATATGGGAAAGGATGGGAGAAAATTATCCCATAGGAAGAATTTTCCTATAATGATAGCACAAATAGGACTATAGGGAAATGTGCATTTGAGATTGTGTATGGGGAATATCCAAGAGGTGTGATGGAGCTCAGAGACCTAAAAGGATATGAGGGAGTGAGTGGACATGCTAATGACTTTGCACAGTCAATGAAGGAATTCCGTGAGCAAGTGAAAAAGACCTTAATGGAGGCCAATCAGAAGTTGAAAGCCAAAAGAGATGAGGGGAGAAGATATTTGCAGTTTGAAGTGGGTGAATTAGTAATGGTTTTCCTCAATAAGGAAAGACTACAAAAGGGGATACCTAGTAAGCTACAGATGAAAATTATTGGGCCTTGCAAGATATTGGCTAAGTATGGACCCAATGCTTACAAGGTGGAGTTTCCCAAGGAGATGCCAATTTCTCCAATTTTCAATGTGAAGGATTTGATCAAGTATAAGGGGACAGATATAGATGAGTTACAATATAGTATAGAGGTGTAGAAAGATGTGGGAGAGTTCAAGACTCTGGAATAGATCAAGCCACAAGTTGAAAAGATATTGGATTCAAGGGTAAAGAAGAAGACAAGACATAAGGTCTATTTGGAGCCTCTAGTGAAGTGGAGATAACAACCAGAGTCAGAAGCCACTTGGATAGCTGAGAGTGACTTCAAGAAGCATGGAATCAATGAGGAGTTCTTGACACCACAAGTACCATAACTTGTTTTTTGCAGGGGGAGGATGGTGCAGGAGCACCCTAAGGTCTTTAGAAAGATCTTTAGTCATTTTGGCTTGTAGGTTGGTTTGGAAAACCATCCATGAATAAGGACTATGTTATAAAGTCCCTAGTGTGTTTAAGGTGTGTTTTAGTGTTAGGAGAGATTAGGGTTTGTGAGTTGTTGAGTCAGGTTGATTCTAGGGGTCTAAGAACCTAGAAGTCAACCAAAAGGTCAAAGGGTTGAAAAAAACTCCAAAATGGGGATATTTTCAAGATTTTAATGTTTTCAATTCATTTGAGGTCATTTGGTAAGTTTTGAGACCAAATAGGGCCATCAAAGTTGAGAAAAGGTCATTTTGACAAAAGTTGTCAAAGTTGTCATGACAACTTTTCAAAGTTGTCATGACAACATTTCGTAGATTTTAGGAATCGAATTTTATGATGCCCAAATCCTAACCAGAAGGTTTTTACATGTGGGATGAGAGTATATAAGGTGACTATAACCATAATTTGATAGTTAGACTTCATTTTGTACAGACTGGTTATTGAGAATGACCAATTAACACTGTAATTAGCATATAGAGCCATCATCAACACTTTTGTGGATTGAATGAAAGCATGGAGAGTTTTTAATATGTAATTTCCTAGATATTTGTGGCATTGAATTAGTATTTTATTCATTCTAGTTAGCTTTGTATAAATATTTTGTGTTTTGTGAGTTTACTGTCCAGTTTTGGACCAGTCATGTAGAAAATGGCTTTTCTTGGCATTCTCATGGTTCAAAATCCCATGACCACTTGGAATCCATTAAAGCCTTGTATATATACTATAGATATAGTGTGTGGTGTGTGTGTGTGTGTTTTTAGGGGAAGAAATAGAACATTCAGGCCCTAGGCGAGTACTGGTTATTCTAGCTAGGGCAACTGAACAGTGCAGAGGCAATGGTGATTGCTAAGTGATTGATATGTGCCAATCAATGTCAAAGGAGTGTAGGGGAATGAATTTTAGAACTAATGGTGGAAGGATAATTTTAGAGGAACTCATTGGATTAGTGAAAGGAGATACAAAAACCAAACCAGTGTTCATGCCCTAGAAACCCTTATTTTTAGGGCTTTGGTGAAAGTCCACTATACAGACAAGTTAGGCATATGGGACCTAGAAAATATTTAAGGAGAGGAAAAAAACAAAAGGAATATGCAATTTTTTTCTAGGGATGTTAAGGTATTTTCAAATAAAATCCATATTTTCAGTGTTGAGGAGGGATAATAGGCCTAAAAAGGCTACAAGGCCTAAAAGACTAGAAGTTTAGAACCTGATTGGAAAATGGGTGAAAGATCCACAAATTTGGATCCATAGAAGTTGAATTAGACCTAAGAAGAGTTAGGAATTTAATAGACAAGAAGTTGACACCATTGGAGAAGTAGGAGGCTAGAGAAGCCATGGATGTGTGAGGATATGAAGAAGGGTTTAGAGAAGAGTTTGAAGTTATTGGAGAGCTCCTAGTGTGTTAGGGGATCAATGAGGAAGCCTCTAGTTAGGGTAGAGATAGAGAACCTAAAGAAGACCAAGAGAAGGTCTTAGAGAGAGAAAGAAATCTCTAGGAGAGGAGCTTCCCATCAGTTATGGAGACATATGTGTAATGAACTTATTCCTAAGGTCACTTGACTTGAGGTTACATATTGGTGATGTTATAGATGATTTAGTGAAGACTGGTTTCTGGACTGTGACAAAAATGCTTGACAGAGCAGGTCTTCATATTTTGTGTATATCTTTAGATGAAGATGTTTAAGTGTATGCGAGCTTATGGGATGACTAAGGACACATCAAGGAATTTTCATTACTAACTGATAGTTGTGAAAGTACTAGTGACATTAGCTATGGCGCATATTCTGGAGAAGACCTATTTTGGTGGATGACTTCAGACATTTAGCATATATTATGAATTGTGAGCGTGGACTGCGGATCTTAGAGTATAAATGATGGATTTTAATTGATGTTTATGTGTTATAGGTACCATATGTATTTTAGCAAGGGGCTAAACAATTATTTATATATTGGGAAAGCCTAATTGGATGACCTAATTATTTGTTTGTGTATTTGGGAAAGCTTAATTGGCTGACCTAATGAATTATTGTAATAGGGCATATATGAGTGATCTTTTATTTTGGAAATATGTGGTAGAGATTAAAAATTTAGAGAAGTGTGAAAGCTGTGAGGCTTGTTTTGCTACTAGATGTAGAGAAGAGTTGGTGATAAGAATACTTCATTGGAACTGACCAAGAAAAGACAGTTTCTATCAGACAGTTCACTAAATTGTATATTTCTTATATACACTTGTTAGGATTGTGAATCCTTGAGGGTGGAATTAACCTTCTTTGGGCATTGTGCCTGGGTAGTGATCCTACTAATTTTCTTGACTCCTAATAGGGTCTTTCCTCTAACAGGGACTATGTACTATAATATTGTAATAAGCTCCTAACAAGGCTAAACCTTTTAACAAGGATACTATACTCTCATTAAATTATTTGTGGGTGCTAATTCCCACCGAGGTTTTACCTTTAACAGGGTTTCCTTGACAACAAGTATTGTGTTATTGTGTTGGCATTTACTATGTTATCATTTGCATTATAGTTTTGGTTTATTAAAGTATAAAGTTTAATACTCTATATCACAACTAATCAACCCCCCTCTTAGTTGTGCTTGTGGACTGTTCTTCCTAACAATTGGTATCAGAGCTATTGGTCCTTAGAGAGAAACATTACTAGCTTGAGGTGATCTCGAAGATGACTTACTACAGGAAGGATAGTCCAAAATTTTATCTTGAAAAATTTGACAGTTTGAAGAGCAAGATGAGAACACATTTTCTATGTTTGGGAAATGAATACTGGATGATCACAAAAATAATGAAAAGATAGCAACTAAGGATGAATTAGAGAAAGCTACTGAAGATGATAAGAAGCTATTTTCATGCAATATGGTCACAAGGGAATCATTGATCAATGCACTTTCTGAAGGTGAATTCAAAGAAGTAAAAGACTTGGACTCTGCACATGAGATATGGACAAGATTGGAGGCACTGTATGAAGGAAATAAGTTTACAAAACATGCAAAGTTACAAAACTAGAAGACAAATATGGAATCACTAAAAATGAGAGAAGATGAGAACATTAGGGCATATGGATAGATAATTATTGAAGTGGTTACTAGTATTAGAAACTATGGAGGTACTTATAGTGAGGAAGAAGTGATTGCGAAGATTCTCAGATCTTTGACACCTGCATATAGAACTAAAGTACAAGCTATAGAGGATATTACACCTTTGACATTGAAATTAACTAGAGAGATGTTGATTGGAAAGCTAACTAATGTTGAAGCTGCATAATTGGGAGATTCTTTACCTAAATTTGAGTCAGCATTCAAGGAAACCATGCATAGAAACAAAAATACCTTATCTAGAATTGGGAGCACCAATAATAGTAACTTGAGAGAAGAGCTTGGAGACTATGCTAATGAATGGGAATAGATACAAGAGGAAGAAAGAAAACTAGATGAAGTGGTAGCACTGATCACTAGAAGAGAAAAGAGAGGTAAGGGTAAATTTGAAGGCAAATTACCTTTGAAATGTTTTTCATGTAATAATATTGGTCATTTTGTATCTTGAGGTCCTACAAGGGTTCCTAAGCATAAACCTATATTTTACAAATAAAATTATCCTAAAGACAAGGAATTATATTATGCTATTGAGGGTGTTTCAGATGATCATGGTGACTAGGATGAAATTGAATTTATTGCTATAAAGGATGATGAACCTATACATGAATAAAAATACTTAGTATCTCTTGTTGAAAATAAATTTGAATGGGTTATAGACAATGGTTTTTCACATCATATGACTGGAGATAAAAATAAAATTTTGAGTCTGAAAAGCTATAATGATGATATTGTTAGATTTGGTGACAATACTCCTAAGCTTATCATTGGAGTTGGATCTATTTCTCTGGATGGAAAAAACAATACTAACAATGTATTACTTGTTGATGGACTTAAGCATAATATGTTGAGTGTTGGAAAGTTAGTGGACAAAGGTTATCAATTGAAATTCATTGAGGGGAAATGCTCTATCAAAATTAAATCAAGAGACTTGATCACATCTGGTACTAAATCTAGAGGTAACGTATTTGAATTGAATACATCTTAAGATTCTTGTTTTATTATAAAGGTTGATGACAGTTGGTTATGGCATAGAAGATTTTTGTTAGTAATAACTTAGAGGGGGGTGAATCAGTGGCCTCAAAAATTTATCCTCAAACATTAAGAACCAATCAAATAAACCTCATATTATTAAGTCCCTACAAGATGCATGCCATGAAATAATTATAATGATTAACTATCTGTCGGTTTTCCTTGTCTGTCCTTATTCTCCTTGATTACCGATAAGCAGTATAACTATTTACCGAAACTCAGTAAATAAGAATAGTATACTGATCAACCCAGTGTTAACTATGTCAGATATAAAACAATAAAAAAATGAATCATACACACATAACACATAAATTTTTAACATGGAAACCCTGTTAAGGGAAAAACCACTGGGACCGGTACCCCAAATTTTTACTCTTCTGAAGTGAGCCCTGTTAGGAGCCAACCCTATTAAAGGTTACAAACACACTGATAAGTGTGACCTTGTTAGAGGATTTTATACATAGAGTTTTTCACTTAGTATTAGGCATCTATTGCTACCATCCTTGAATCATCCTCCTTCTTAGACTGTCAATAGGTATTGGGAAAATCCAATGCTACTTTCATGAATCAATCCTTTTGGCACTCCTTGGGATGTACCTCAATATATAGAAGACTGTTAAGTCCTTCTCTATTAAGAGACTTGATGCTTCAATGGTTAAATTGAAACACTATGACCTATTTCTAATGCAACTTTGAATTGTAGATTTTTAGATCTATTTAAGTACATTACCTCTCTGATCAATGTATCAATTCAATTCTTTGTGTTCCACACTTTCTCCTCTGTGATGTTGTCCTTCACTATTCATCGTTATCTGCATAATTCTTTAGCTCTCCTTCAGATTGATTGATCAAGATTGTATGAAGTAATTCTTCATCAGTTTCTCTTTAGAATCCTCTTTCTATTCACTCCCCTTAATCCCCTTTTCACATGATACAAAAATGAATTAAGCTTGTCTCTTATATAGACATGATATTCACTGTTTCTTGATTCTTGATTCTTGGCGTGAAAAAAAATTTAGCCAATTCTATTTAAAGAATAGCTCCTAATTTATCTCATAGTTATCCTCTTGCCAATTGTACAAATCTTCTTTAAATCAATTACTTAACTTTGGTCAAATAAAACAAAGAAAACAACCAGTTAAGTCTATCTTTAGCTCTTTTCAGCTAGATATTTTTTCATTTTTTGAACTCTTTGTTACGTCAGTCAACTCTTCAGTTAGTTGTCGGTGACAACTAATAGTTCTATCAGCGTGACTCCAGTTATTTCAGGATCTCCGTTCGTCAGGTATCTTTGGATTTTTACTCGTCAGGAAACTCTATTTTCTTCTTGTCGGGCATCATGTGGTTTTTCTTCACCGGGAAACATTATCTTCTACTCATCGAGTATCACTGTGAGTTTTATGCTTTACCTTTACTGATGGTGTGCACTCCGTTGGTGTTATCTGTCACTTAGTGAATACTTGACTTTTATGCATTGCTGAAAGCATAACCTTTGTTCCAATGATTCTCTAAAGTCTTTAGCATTATGTACATGACTATACAGATGATATCAAGTTTACATCAATGAAAATACAAACCATTAACTGATTTAATGCATTGTATTATCTTCAACTTAACATTATCAAATATTCAATCAGTTACATATAATCAATCTCTCCCTTTGGCATTGATGGCAACATACTATATTATCATAGTATACTATTTTTAATACAATATGAAATACAATAGTTGAGATTCATCAAACTACCAATCTTTTGTTTGATAACTGATAAATGTCTGATCTCCGATAATCTCTGTTGTAGCTTAGATTTGATTCGTGCATATTTTTGTCTTCTGATGTGTTGACTCCTCTTCTTGTGTCAATTTCTCTTCTTTGTCTGTTCTCTCTTTTGTAATGTCTTTTTCTCTTTCTAGCAACTCTCCCTTTGTGTAATCTTTTATACAACTTTCTCTCATTTTGGATATAATCTCTCCCTATTGGAGTAATCTAATAATGGATAGTCTCTCCCTTTTTCAGAAGAATGTGATAATATGGATAATCTCTCTCCCTTTGACAACAATGCCAAACAAATATCTCTCAGATATCTGACATTCATGTTAAACAATATTTTCTCTCCATTCATAATATATTCTTTGAACTTCCCTTATCCATCAGCAATACACCAATATGCTCTGGTGCTTGGTTCTAATATATACCTGTCTGTATATAGATGTATCTTTGAATTTTATCTATTTTCTTGCATCAACATGAATGATATTTTTATAATATGTAGGCTGATGCAGCCTTCATTCATAATACTGACTGGTAGACAAGGGTTTGACCCCTAGTCTCTTTCTCAAGTACTCAAATGTATCCTTGGGCAATGGCTTGGTGAAGATATCAACTAATTGTTCTTTTGATTGCACATACTCAAGTATCACCTCTTTTTATTGAACTTGTTCTCTCAAATAATGATACTTGATTGCAATGTCTTTAGTCTTGGCATACATGACTGGATTCTTGGAAATTTTTATTGCACTGGTGTTATCACAATAGATAATTACTGGTTCTGAGATCTTCATATGCATACCTTCCAACAACTATTTGATCCATGCAATATTTGAGCAGTTTGCAACAACAACAACATACTCTGCTTCTATAGTAGACTGAGAGATGCATCCTTGCTTCTTGCTAATCCATGTGACAAGTCTATCACCCATAAAGAATTCTCCTCCAATTGTGCTCTTTCGGTCATCAATGTTTCCAGCCCAATCAGCGTCGGTAAACACCTTAAGTTCAAATTTTCCTTCTCTTCTATACCATAAGTTAAATTCCTCAGTCTTCTTCAGATATCTTAGAATTCTTTTCATAGCAGTCATATGTGATTCCCTGGGGTTAGAAGACAATCTAGCAACAAATCCTACTACATGTGCAATATCTGGTCTAGTGTGTACAACATATATGAGTTTTCCAATCATTGATCTATACAAAGTATGATTTACCTCTGTTGTCTTGTCCTCCTTTGTTAACTTACATATAGTAGACATCAGTGTTCCAACTAGTTTGGAATCTTCCATCATGAATATTTTCAGGACCTCTTTGATGTATTTGGATTGTGTAATGTATTGGAATTATATTTGAATGATGTACTAAGAGGGGAGGGTGAATCAATACCTCTAAAAAATTTCTTGGTTAGCCCATTAACCCTTAGTCATCAGTTTGTAAATTATCTTATCTAACTATTCATCTTTCTTTATGTATATGCAATCATAACATAATTTCTTTAATATGTAACCATACAAGAAACATTCATGAAAATAGATAACACATGACACAAAATATGGTATCGCAGAAAACTCCTATTAGGAAGTAAAAACTATGGTGGGGATTGTTACCCACAAGACTTCACTATCTGTAGATAAGAAGGGGTCAATTAAGGCTTACAATTGATCACTTCTGATGACCTACCCTGTTAGGAGTATTACAGTGGAGACCTGTTAAGATCTACTTCATTTGAAGCTTTAGCAACACTGTTAAGTGTGCACTTTGTTAAGAGATTTGTAAAGAATGGTTAATTCCACCTTCTACAAAAGGATTTTAGATGTGATGCACTTGTTAGAATGAAACTACATAAGTCTTTGATCTGATGATGTATGCAATCTCCAATTGTTGATAAAAGATCCAATAAAGCTTCCTATGTATGAGTAATCATCTTTCCATGATTGAATAATACCTTTGTCTGCTCGTCAGTAGCCTCTGTGTGTTCTTGATAACTGGTGTGATCTATTTCTAAACTTTGCATTAATTCTACCTTGTACTCCTTAGATGCTCTTTGTGGCTATCAAAAATAATGAATTCATAATTCACAATTGATTGAACATGTATTTATACTATATTTTAGCTCAATTCTTGATTCACGCTTTCGCAAGTTAACTCTAGATCCAAGGTTTACAACTTGACCTTGATCTGTAGTTAGATATTTTTTAGATCTGTTAGGATGCTTTAAAAAATTTACATTATGCTTTCTTGACCCTCAAGTAATGATTTAAAACAAATTAAAACTCTATAAATAGAATTACAATACTTTATATGACGTGTAAAACTCAGATCCACTATTTGCAGGTTCTTTAACTGACTGTCTATTCTAATGGTCAGTCTACGCTATCAGTCTATTGGTTTTCTTATTGGAAACAATTGTTTAAATTGTGTGTTGTCCTTGATGTTACACAAATGTCATATCAGTCATCAGACAGAGTCTACCGAGTTCAGAATGTCATATCAGTCATTAGACAAAGTCTACCGAGCTAAGAATGTTCAGCAAAGCAGTTTACAGAGTCTACCGAGTTCAGATGGTAAGAGAAGCAATTTACAGAGTCTACCGAGCACTCAAGTATACTATATCAAGAAGTTAGTTACTACCGGGCTCACTCGGTCAACAAAGAGATTCAGTATTTACCGAGTTCGCAGTGCTTACCGAGTTCAGTCGGTCATCAAAGAATATATGAAGGAAAGTCAGTCTTTACCGAGTTC
>MU227828.1:2154042-2177746 GCA_018584345.1 Thuja plicata | reverse complement strand
CCCCTTTCCGAAAAGTGGTTATAATAGCCAATTGGAGCTACGGTTCAAAAGTTATGGCTTCCGGAAGTTGGGCTACCTAATCTCATATTTTGTAAATATTTAAAGCCGACCCTTTTGTAATAAAAGTAAAAAGTAATAATTAAATGCTAAGGGTAGTCGGCCTTAATGGCTAGATTTCTGGAATCTTCTCGGGCGGTGGAAATTGCCTATATAAAGAAGGCCCGTAGTGTTGTCTAGGGCAGTTCTGGGTAGATCTGGGTAATAATTCGAGGCTTTGTCCTACAGAATATTGTAAGGGGAATGCCCATGTGGCTTTGCATATTGTAATTCTGAAAGTTTGTAATTCCACATTTGTGGAGATAATAAGAAGCCCATTTTTTGTTCTTGCAAATTGTTGTTGCTTCTCTATTTCTGTTATGTGTTTGTGGCATTTAGGGGAGCACCCTTCATCAATGACCCTAATAAGGATGATTCAATTCTTAATGATCTAAACACTATAGAAACCAACTTAATAGAGCATGTATTGTCAGTTAATAGTTTTTATGCTGAGGTGATGTTGTCCTTACAAGCCTCTGAATCATTATCCTTGGTAAAATATGAACTTATTGATTGGACTAACTCAAACCCTACTCCTCTCATGAACTTTCCCAATGACTATACTTTGGCTTGCTATCTAAATTCTTGTGAACCCTATCCTTCTTCCACCAATGCAAGGAGCGTGAATATGACAAAGGAGGATATCAAGTTTCTTAGTCACAAATTGAAAAATAAAAAGAAAAAAATAACTAATGGTGAGAACCACGTCATGGCAGTATCAGATTTTCAAATAGTAAAAACAAAAGATGTATCTGATGGTGAAAACCTCTTAGAGGCACCAAAAGATATTATTCTTGATATCCTCCCCAAGCACTTTCAAGAAAGATCTTTAGTATTGATAGAACCAATACAACTAGTTAATTTGGGCACAACATAATCTCCTCAATTTGTTCATCTGGCACAATCATTATCAGAAGAAGAAAAGATAGTTTACTGAGTTCCTTAAAGAGAAAAAGATCAAATTTGCATGGTATTATATTGATATGCTTGGACTATATCCTAAGTTGATAAGGCATCATTTATCTATAGATCCTAGAATAAAACCTATCAAACAAAAAATAAGAAAGATGCACCCACATGTGGCATTATTGGTAAAAGAGGAGATGGAAAAACTCTTAAAGGCTAGATTCATAAGGGTCATCGCTTATGCAGGATGAATTTCTAATGTGGTACCAGTTTCTAAAATAGATAAGTCTATCGGGATTTTCATAGACTTTAGGGACTTAAAAAAAGCTTTTCGTAAAGATGATTTTCCACTACCAAATATTGATACGATTATAGACCTCATGATAGGATATGAGATTTATTCACTCATGGATGGATTCTCAGGTTATAACCAAATAATTATTACTCCTGAAGACTAGGAAAAGACAACATTTACATGTCCATGGGGAACATTTTGCTAGAATGTTATGCCATTTGGGATAAATAATGTTGGAGCTACATGTCAACAAGCTATGATGGCGATCTTCCATTACATGATACACAAGAACACAGAGGACTATGTGGAAGATACCTTAGCAAAGTCAAAGATAAGAACAAATCACATTGAAGACTTGAGGAAGATACTAGATTGGATGGAGCAATTTCAACTATGACTCAATCCAGAAAAATGTGCATTTGGAGTCCAATCAGGGAATCTCTTAGGGTTTATTGTATCATCTAAAGGAATTGAAGTGGAACCTAAAAATGTAAAAGAGATAATTGAAATTTCACCTCCTTGTAATATTAGTCAAATGAGGACACTGCAAGGAAGACTCTAGTCAATCAGAAGATTCATGTCTCAATTAGAAGATAGATCATAACCTTTCACAAAATTGTTACATAAAGGAGTCACTTTCAAATGGGATGAACATTGTGAAAATAATTTCAAAGAATTAAAGGACTATCTGGCTGATCCTCCTATTCTCATGGCACCTATTCACAGGAAACCATTGCTACTCTATATTTTAGCTATGACTACATCACTTTGAGTATTGCCAGCCCAAGAGGATGAAAACAAGAAGGAAAGAGTGATCTATTATATTAGAATGACCTTGGTGTCTTATGAGCTCAACTAAAGTTGAAGACATATGTTTCCACTAGTATGCAAAGGAAAATAGTTTTGAGCCATCAGTAACACCAACACCAAAAGAAAAGTTTAGTGCAACCCAAAATAAAAGTTAACAGAGGTTACTGAAAATGTTAAGTACAAGGGAACCCGAAAAAAAAGTTTATAGAGTAACCTGACAGAGTAAGCCGATAGAGTAACTCAATAGAGAAACCCGATAGAGAAAAATAAAGAGGAACCTGATAGACAGTTCACAGAGGAACCCGATAGGCAGACTACAGAGAAACCCGAGCACTAGTCAACCCAGAGACAATTATAATCCTGAGAAATGTGGATCTAACTTATACGTCAGATAAAACACTTGTGTTTTATATTTGTCTTTTTGATTTTATTTAAATCCATTTCTTTAAGGGACAAGTAAAGTAATTATAATTGTTTTAATGAGTCTAACTGATTAGAAATATGCAAACTAGGAGATCAAGGTCAAGTTGTAAACCTTTAATTTTAGAGTTATCATTGTTATGCGTGAAACTCATTTAGGTAAAAATCATTGTATAAATTGATGTGTAATCAATCAGAATAGAATGATGTGATGATGATTGTAGCCGAAGAGCATATCTAAGGATTAGAGACAAAGTTGATGCATAAGAACAACTAAAGATGGAATCAGTTATCAAGAACAATATTCAAGGCTACCGAGTAGAACAGAGGTATTAATCAGTCACTATAGGTGACACATCATATTGTAAAATTTAATGGATCTATACTCAGCAATTGTAGATTGCATATACTCAGGTCAATAAGTATTTTTTACTATATTCTAACAAGTGTAGAAAATAGAAGAAATCCTTTGAGAAGGTGGATTTAACAATCCTTTTGTAAATATCTTAACCGAGTGCATAATAAACAATGTTGCTAAAGCTCTTAATAGAGTAGACCTTAACCAGTCTAAAAATGTTACTCCTAATAAGGTAAGATCATCAGAAGTGATCAAACTTGTAAGCCTTAACCGACCCCTTCCATTCTGCAGATAGTGAAGTTTTGTGGGTTTCATCCCCACTGTAGTTTTTACCTTCTAATAGGGGTTTTCTGCATTACCAAATCTTGTGTCATGTGTCAATACAGTTCATGAATGTTTCTATGAATGTTTACATGCAAATTAAGTTTATAATTTGATATAACATACACAAAGATAGAATAACACATATGGTCGATAATGCAAGGAATTAATTACTAAAGGATAAAGGTTAATTGACTAAAAGTTTTAAAGGGTGCTAATTCAACCCTCCCCTCTTAGTACACACCATTCCATTATTCCAAAAAAAAGTATCATTTAAAAGGCTTGCTTGGTAGTTGTTTTTGCATCTCATAAGTTGAGACACTACATGCTTTCGCATACAGTCAAACTTATTGCCAAGATTGATCCTCTCAAACACATCTTGAGTAAAACAACATTGACATGAAGACTAGCAAAACGGGTCTTGATACTCAGTGAATTTGATATCAAGACTATAGATAGAAGAGCTATTAAATGAAAAGTGATAGCCAATCAACTAGCTGATTTTCCATTGCAAGATACAACACTTTGATTATAGAATTTCTAGATGAGGCAATCATGCACTTAATAGAATATCCTTGGAAGATATATTTTGATGGTTCCTTCACACAACAAGGATCTGGAGTAGGGGTACTATGATGACATTAATTTTCCATTAGTATGAAAAAAAATAATTCAGTAAGCATACATCAAAAGACAGGACAAAGAGAAAACTGAAAATCAGATATAAAGAGAACACCAACAATTGCTAAGTACAAAGAGAACCGATGACACAACTTTATGTGTACACCAAAAATGCAAAGTGGAAAGGGTTAAGAGGAACCTGACAGAGGAACCCGACATGCAGGACATAGTGAAAAATGAGAGATAGTTAAAGAGAAAACTGACATAATAGTTCAAGCAAGGAACCCAAGAGATAGTCAACTGATTTCAAAGCATAACCGACCGTCAAAAACTGAGAGTCAGTTACAACCTGCAAAAAGTGGATCTGACTTCCACGTCAGATAAAATAGTATTATTCTACTTATAGAATCTTGATTTTTTTTTAAAACCATTTCTAGGGATAAGAAACATGAATGTAAGTGCTTTAATCAGTCTAACTGATTTAAAACATAGACTAGGAGATCAAGGTAAAAAGTTATAAACCTGATCTTAGAGTTAACATTGTGTTTTCATGAAACTTGATGATGTCAATCCATCTTATAAATAGATGATGAAATCATTCATTATACATATGTGAATATAGAAGAGAGGATGCATGAATCCTATGAGCACATCTATGGATTAGATTGAAAGTTTCAAGAACCAAAATAACAAAAGGTGAATTGGTTGTCAGAACTAAGAACAGAGGCTACCGAGAATCAGAGGTATTACTCAATCACATTAGGTGATAATATTATTCATGTAAACTTAAATGGATCTGTATCAACAATAGGAGATTTCATTTACCAGGTCAAAGTGTAATTTTCTATCATTCTAACAAGTGGAGCAAAGTGTAAAAATCCTTTCAAGGAAGGTGGATTTAACAGTCCGACTACAAATCTCTTAAATGAGTGCACACTCAATAGTGTTGCTAAATCTCTTAACCAAGTAGACTTTAAAAGGTCTCCGCAAATACTCTTAACCGAGTAGATCATCATAAGTGATCAAATTGTAATCCTTAACTGGCCCCTTCCAATCTGCAGATAGTGAAGATTTTGTGGGTGCCATCCCGACCACAATTTTTACTTTCTAATAGGAGTTTTCTGCGATATCATATCTTGTGTTATGCGTTAATTACTTTCATGAATGTTCACATGTATGTTAAGTTTATGAATTGATATAACTCACATCAAGATAGTATAGATCAGATGAATAGATATACAATTGATTACACAAAGGTTAATTGATTAAAGGATACAAAAGTTTTGGAGGTACTGATTCACCCCTCCCCTCTTAGTTACACTTCTCATTAATTCCAACAATTGGTATTAGAGCTAAGTCTCTTCTTTGGAAAAGCTTAAAGGCTTAAGAGAAAAGATCATATAATGGAGAAGTACAAACTTGACAAGAATATAAAAAGCTATAAATTTAGATGTTCTATGAACAGTATAAATAAGCTAGAATCAATATGAGACAACTGTTAGATGAAAGAGAGATTATGTCATCTCATTGTAATGAGACATATTATCATGAGGAAGAGATACTAGATTTATTTGAGTCTTCAAGATCAACTACAAACAAAGCATCAGATACATCAAAAGAAAGCATCACAAGCCTAACTGAAATCAATCAACATCTGGCTGGACAAGTTAAATCCCTGCAAATTGGTCAAGAGACACAAATGGTAAGAATGATTGATGTCATGAACAATGCTAGGAAAGCTGAGAAAGAAATAACACTAGCTATTGATAATAGAAGAAATATTACAAAAAAGTTGTAGGAGAAAGAGTCTAAAATACAAGGAATTATAGAGCATCACCATGAGATTACAAATCAGGCTATTCTTATGAGTCAAGAGGTAAACAAAATAAATGTTGAGCTCATTGAAAGAATAGAAGCTATCGGTGAGCTAAGGGATGAGAATGAAATATTGAAACATGAAATAAGAATTCAGCAATAGAATAATGAAATTATCAAGAAAGATGAAGAAAAC
Source organism: Thuja plicata (assembly GCA_018584345.1). Lineage (NCBI taxonomy): Eukaryota > Viridiplantae > Streptophyta > Pinopsida > Cupressales > Cupressaceae > Thuja > Thuja plicata. The sequence continues at coordinate 2,171,908 of MU227828.1, read as the reverse complement.
AATAAAAGAATGGATGATTTTCTTGAAGGACAATGAAGAGTCAACAACAACACCGGTCTAGGTTTTACCGAGATTGGAGAATCATCAAATCAAACTGATCCAAAGAATGTCTATACAAATCCAAGACCAAGAAATCTCAAAATGCAATCACTATGGAAAGCAAGGCCACACATCAAATGTATGCAGAGGCAAAATGAAAGGTATTCCTAAATTTACATCTTCATTCATAGGATTTTGTTATAAATGTAACAAGAAAGGACATAAAGCATATGAATGTAAGTCTCAGATGAAACAACCAAATAAGGAAACCTACATGGACAAATACTGTCCTACTTGCAAAATGAATGGGAACACAACTCTTGAATGCTGGAAAAAGAAAAGGCAAGCATGGAAGCCTAAAGTTCAAGAAACTCCCTATCAATCGAAAGAGTCGGTAACCAGTATGTATGGGATTACAACACTTGGAAAAATTGTACAGCATGTGGAAGATTTGGTCACATTTCTGCAAACTGTATGAGCCAATGGACTAGAAAGTCTAGAGGCTGGACTAACCCTGGAATGGCATGCTTACACTATCATAAAGTTGGTCATCTCAAGAAAGACTGCAGAGACCGAATGACATAAACCAACACATATCCCAATGGAAATACCATTGAAGACATCCAGAGGGTAAGAGATAAAATGTGGAGAAAAGCTTCAAACAATGATGAAGATGGACCGAGCAATGCAAATGGTGACACCCCATCTAATGGATTCAGTGACATCACTACCCCCACCTAAGAAAAATAAGTAAGTATGTAACTACATAACCCCAAGTTATTGTTTTACATCAGTTCCATAATATGTTGATAAAATGCCAAATTAGTATAAGTAAAGATGCTTCATGGTATTACTTGTTGAAATTTGTGATAACTATGCTATCGAGCATACATACCAAAATCCGTCGGTATACACTCAAAGTTAAGACTTCCTACACTTACCAAGAAGGTCATGTTGTCACCAACAAAACAAGTTAATGTCTTAACCAAAAAACTCCATCTTCACACACTGAGGAGTTGGTAAGCATTAATGACTTTCTTTTTAGGTCAAATGGCTATAAAAAGGCGACTGGATGGTCTCATTGTTCACCACGACCAGAGCAGAGAAACAAAGAGATATTTTTGTGCAAACAATGATAGGATCATAGAGAAACATCAAATCAACCAACAACACTCCAAAGCATATCATAAACAATAATTGGTGTATACAGTAAGTTCTATGACAACTGACAACTCTGTTTCACGTATTTCATAGAAATCCCTAAATAAAAAATGGCCACGACTTCAAGAACTATGAAATCAAAGAACACCAAGAAGGATGAGTTTAAGCTCATCAACAATTTTGCATGTGAGGAACCACACTACAAGATTCACCTTGAGGTTTCCACACAACCCGATGATGCTAGAGAATTATAATGAATACTAGCTAGGATTTTTCTTGTTGAAGATGTTCGAGCATTTATACACTGCAAGATTGCAAAAATAGGTGATTTAGAGGTTGAAGAAGCTTATAAGAAGCTATGCAATGAAGATGGAACATTGAAAGATGAGAATAAACATATAGAATTGAAAGGGCTCACTAATTCCCTATTATTCCCAAAGGTCTTCAAAACCAAGTGGATTCGGTTAGTACTAAGCCAAATGCACAATAAAAAACTTTGGCTGGATGAACTGAAGATGATAACCCGAGATTTTATCCATGCAGTCACCGGTTACCATGTAACCAAGAAGGTAAAATCATTAAAGCACCCACCCAAGGCCGAGACTAAAAAGATCACAGGAGCCAAATTGGATGGCAGGTGATTAAAGGTATCCACCATTATCGATGATGAGATGAAATTTGGAGCATGTGTTCTAGGCTACAAATTCTTTCAAGACAGTAGGATGAACAACATAGCATCCGGTGTAGTAGACACAACTTACAAAAATGTGAAGAAGGGAACTCAGTTGGACTTATCCAAACTTGTACTGAAACAGTTAGAAGAAAATTGAATACTATAAGGAATGCAAAGTCAAACACATGTAAGTTTGTCTCACTCATAATGTGCATTTTCTTCTAATTTCAAGAAACATTCCCATCGGTAGGAGATCTAAAATGGGATATCACAAAACCGGTCTCCATGTAGATCAATGAACACATAGCCTCGCTGGGAGATAATTTTGAAATAGTCATGGATGAATATTTTAATGTATTCAAAGACTGAATGCATAAGAGGGTAAGGATCCCCGAGAAACTCATTAAAAAGTTTAAAGATGAAATATGTTTCATGGTTGATATAGACCACACTTATATCAAGCCTACTATACCGAGGACATCATGGCTTCAACCATTAGAATATAAGATAAATATAGATCAAGCATCTAAAGAAATCAATGCCTTGTTAAATGAACCATTAGATAAGAACCAACCTAAGTTTAGAACTTATGAGGAGACCAAAACAAGAATAAAATCTAGTCTGGTTGTAAAGAAAATTGTCAGGAAAAAGGAAAAAATGGTCAAGAACCTTAATAAAATACTATCAGCAATAGAGGAAGAAACCAAACAAGAGTAAGAAACTGAAAAGGAAGAATAAACTGAAGAACAAATACCTATCGGTGAAGCTGAAGAAAAGAATGACTTTGAGGCCACAGAGTCAGATTCACCACCTCCTCCACTGACCAAAAAGCCAAGGACCACACTACTTGTAGAACAAGAAGCCAAACATCTTAGGATTCAAGTCCTTCACCTTTAAAGAAAGGAAAAGTCAGAACATACAAGAGGAAAGTGTCCAAATTGAAAAGAGGGCCAAACAAAAGAATAAGGAAGCTCATCAAAACCCGAGAAGTTATTGAGGAAACCGAGCAAGATGAAGATGTAGAGGAAGAAAACATCAAGGTTAAAGCTTCAGAAAGCATTGATGACATATGCAAATTCAGTATCTATCAAAGATTCTAAAATTATAAGATGGTTGAAACTAGATCCACAAGATTAGAACAAAGTTGAAGATGCTATCATAGCAAAGATGTATAAGTTCAAATATGTATCAATTCCATTTGAAGGAAATAATGTACCAAGGGAACTCTTGGATAGAATATACTCTAGATGGGCATTTTCTTTGAAGAATGAGAAGGAAATAAGAGAAAGAGTACTTGTTACTCTCATGCCTTCTAAATCCAAGAAGGAAGAAATAGATGAGATGATGGAGAACCACAAAAAGGAATTCTCACTGAAGTTGAGAGCCTACAAATTTCTTGAAGGGAAGATTATAGAGCTTGAACAAGAAAGCCACAAGAAATGGTGTAAAATTCTAAACAGACCTACAAAGGAAGATAGCCTCGACAAAGACCTACAAAAGAAAGATATTGATAAGGCAACTCAAGAACAAATAATAATAAAATATGCAGAAGATGATACATTAGTTGAGTTAGACAAGGAAGAACAAGACACAATCGGAAACAAAAATATGGATGTTGAAGATGAAACATGGCTTGACACAACAAAGGAAAACATTGTGGATAATACTATCATTGACATTACCGATGATCGAGTAGAAGAAGTAAACAAAGATCAACATGTCAATATTACAAAGGACACAACCAATGAGAAGGACACTAGAATTGATACTGCACAGGTGAACATACCAAGCAACATGCCAATATTGATACAAGCTATAAATATTCTACAAGAAAAAGACAAGTCACCTGAAAAAGATACTCCCAAGGATGCAAGGGAAGAGGAAAAGAAAGACAAAACCGATGATTAGAAGGACATCAGAGAAACTCACACAATAACCGATACTGACAAGGTTACAGAAGGAGATTCAAAGAAGGCATATGGAGACACAAAAGACAAAGATGCACAAACAAAGAAAGATGAAGCTAAGGACACCGATGAAGGAAATAAACCCAAAGATGGCACTTATGAGGAAACTGACAAAGTTTCTACCAATAATGTGAAGGTTAATGTGGAGACATCTATAGAAAATTGAGAAGTTGAAATCGATAAAAAGAAGCACAACAAGTAACTTCATCAAGCACAACGGACAAAGCCGAGAAACTAGCAATGGTACTACACTCAAGTGCAACTCAAAAGAAGAAGAAGAAAACCAAGAAGAATAAGTTGGAAGTCACTTTAGATGAAATCATTGAAATACCAAAATGTGACCCAACTACACTTGATTATGAAGTATTGAAAGAATACAGTGAAATATGCCAAAGGAAGGCATTATAGGAGAAGATGAGAAAATAGCATAGAGACTCAATGGTACTGGAAACAACAAGGGAAATATTGCACCAGATTGTTCTCAATGTTGATATTGATCAAAATAAGCCAATTCTTGATCAGTTAGCCACTCTCACTGAAGCAATTACAACACAAAATATTGATACAGAGAAGGAAATAGAAGAGAGAGCAGAGCAGAAGTACCAACAGAAACTTATTGAGCACATCAGCCAAGAAGTGACAGTCAACAAGGTAAAGCTTTCATAATTCATTACTGAATTAGATCCAATTATAACTGAAGCTATTTCCTTGATTCAACAACTAAGCACACTGGAAAAGTTCACTAAAGAGAATAGTGAAAACATAGCAAAGTTAGATATATAACTATCTAATAGTGCAAAAAAATTAACCACTGATGGAGACAATGCACTAAAGATGAATTATGAGAAAATCATTGAAATAAAATAGTTAACGGAGGAGTTGTAGGAAACAGAGACACACTTTAGGGAAGAAGTCACTGAGCTCCAAGCTGAACTTCTACCATATCTAACACTGCTTCAACAACACATCAGTTCAGCAAGGTAAGTGATCGCAACCCCTGAGATGTCTGTAGCAGACATCATCTATGATATGCATTCTAAGAGCACACTCAAACACATGGCTCTAGAGAACTTGAAGGAACAATGGGAGAAAATGATGGAAGACATGAAGTCTTCACACTCCCACATTTTGGATAAGCTATAAGGTATAGACCTTTGCCCTTAATATCAAAAAAGGAAGAAAATGATATATATTCAGATGAATATGATATGTATATGTATTTTATAGAGGGAGAGATATGATATATATAGATAGGAAAAAAACTATAAAGTACTACCAAAAAAGGAGATATACCGACATATACATAGGGGGAGTCATGAAATGAATAAGGATTATATATGTTGTACATACTTAACATTTTGTTAGTGTTTTGCAAATATCCGTTTTTGATACTAATGTCAAAGGTGGAGATTGATGACATTAATTTTCCATTAGTATGCAGACAACACTTTTGGTAAGCATGCACTGAAAGATAGGACAAAGAGAAAACCAAAAATCAGATATAAAGAGATCACCAAAAATTGCTAAGTACAAAGAGAACCGATGCCATAACTTTGTGTGTACACCAAAAATGCATAGTGGAAAGGATTAAGAGGAACCCGACAGAGGAACTTGACGTGTAGGACATAGTGCAAACCAAGAGATAGTTAAAGAGAAAAATGATAGAACAGTTCAAGAAAGGAACCTAAGAGACAGTCAACTGATTTTAGAGCATAATCGATTGTCAAAAACTGAGAGTCAATTGTAGCCTGCAAAAAGTGGATCTGACTTCTACGTCAAATAAAATAGTCTTATTCTATTTATATAATCTTGATTTTTTTTTAAAACCATTTCTTTAGGGACAAGAAACATGAATTTAAGTGCTTTAATCAGTCTAACTAATTTAAAACACATAGACTAGGAGATCAAGGTAAAAAGTTGTAAACCTGGTCTTAGAGTTAACATTGTTTTTCATGAAACTTGATGATGTCAACCCATCTTATAAATAGATGATGAAATCATTCAATATACATGTGTGAATATAGAAGAGAGGATGAATGAAGCCTACGAGCACATCTATGGAATAGATTGAAAGTTTCAAGAACCAGAACAACAAAAGGGGAATTTGGTTGTCAGAACCAATAACAGAGGCTACCGAGAATCAGAGGTATTACTCAATCACATTAGGTGATAATCTTATTCATGTAAACTTAAATGGATCTGTATCATAAATAGGAGATTGCATTTACCAGGTCAAAGTGTAATTTACTATCATTCTAACAAGTGGAGAAAAGTGTAAAAATCCTTTCAAGGAAGGTGGATTTAACAGTCCAACTACAAATCTCTTAATCGAGTGCACACTCAACAGTGTTGCTAAAGCTCTTAATTGAGTATACTTTAACAGGTCTCCATAGATACTCTTAACTGGGTATATCATCAGAAGTGATCAAATTGTAAGCCTTAGCTGGCCCCTTCCAATCTGCAGATAGTGAAGATTTTGTGGGTGCCATCCCCACCGCAGTTTTTACTTCCTAATAGGATTTTTTTGCGATGTCATATCTTGTGTTATGTGTCAATTACTTTTATGAATGTTTCTATGAATGTTCACATGTATTTTAAGTTTATGAATTGATATAAATCACATCAAGATAGTATAGATCAGATAAATGGATATACAATTGATTACACAAAGGTTAATTGATTAAAGGATACAAAATTTTTGGAGGTACTGATTCACCCCTCCACTCTCAGTACATACTTCTCATTAATTGAAACATATTTTTTATCACTCCTCAAGGCTAGAAGATACCTAAGGTGTATAAAATGGTGTTTCCATGCACCAACAACATCTCAAAATATGAAGCATTGGCAAATGGGCTCAAGCTAGTTATTGAATGGAAAATCAAAGAGTTACATGTATATGGTGACTCTCAACTCATTATTAACCAAGGAAATGGTGACTATAAAAAAAAGATGAGAAGATGATGCCTTAAAAAAATATGGTAGAAGAGTTGAAAAAGTATTTTGTCTTCATCACATTCCAACAAATTCCAAGAATATAAAATAGAGTTGCAGATGCTATGGCAATGCTAGCATCCATGTTACAACTGGAGGAACACCAATTCCACTATGACTTCTTGGTGGAATAATTATCCTTTCCTACATTTGATACACCTAAATCCAAATTTATTTGTGCCTTAAACACCTAAGACCAATCCAGATATGCCAAAATAACTGCCTATCTTACATATCAAACCTTACCTAATGACCTGTCCCAAAATGAAAAATGAGCCTTAATTAGGACTGCATCACATTATGTTCTCATTACTACTAACTTATATAGATGAGGTCTTGATGGAATTCTACTTAGGTGTTTAGGACAATAAGAGTCTAACTGCGCATTTAAAGAGGTCCATGAAGGTGTATGTGGATCCCACTCGAATGGATTTCATTGGCTAAGGAAATTTTAAGAGTTGGATACTATTGGCCTACAATGGAAAAAGATGCCATGCAATTTGCTAAAATATGTCAAAAATGTCAAACACATGGAAACCTTATCCATGCTCCAGTTAGAGAAGTCATACCATTTATAACACATTGGCCATTCCAGAAATGTGCCTTTGATCTTGTTGGACAAATTTATCCTAATTCTTCAAGTGGACACAAATACATTATCATGGCCACTGAGTATTTCACAAAGTGGGTCAAAGCAGTGCCACTAATCAAAGCCACTGGAAAATAATTTGCTATGTTCATCCCAAACTACATCATTTGTAGGTATCAGATACCCTGATCTATTGTAACAGACAATGGGGTAAAGTTCCAAAACCAAGATATCAAGGACCTTTGTACACAGTTTCACATCACTCAACATTTTTATTCAATACATTATCCTCAAGGTAATGGAAAATTTGAGGCTTCAAACAAAAACATTTTGAAAATACTACATAGAACTGTGAGTAAGTCTACAAGAGAATGACATTTGCAATTAAATCTAGCAATATGGGCCTATAGAACAAGTATCCAAACACCAAAAAAATCCACACCATTTTCTCTAGTCTATGGTGTAGAAGAAGTGCTACCAATCGAAGTAGAAATTCCTTCTTTGCAAGTATCTCTCCAAGGTCTTTTCACAGACAAACAATATCACATTGATAGAGTTCATGCACTAAAACTGCTAGATGAGCGCAGACAACAAGCGTTCGATCACCTCAAGGTATATCAGAAGAGGATGTCAAAAGGGTATAACAAAAATTAAAGCCACAAAAATTTAAAGTGAGGGATCTCATTCTGAGAGAGAATCTTAAGAATCACCCGAATAGAGAACAAAAAGGCAAGTTTGAACCCAACTAGCCGAGGCCTTTTTTTATCACAACTTTTGGGACATGAGCTTATCAATAACCTACAACTGAGGGATATTTCCTTCCTGATCCTATCAATACCTTACACTTGAAATGGTTCTACGCTTGATATTTGGCTGAAGGGCTTGTACAGTGAATTGATTCTCAGAAAATACCAAAAAAATGAAAAAAAGATCTCGAAGAAAGCCAAAAATAGTGGAAAAGAGAAAAATAAAAAATAGTGGAAAAAGTCCAGAAAAAGGTATTCTTGGTGAAAACTTGGAAAATAGGTGCCTCAATAGTAACAAAAAAATATAAGAAGAAAAAGTTAAAAAAAAAATAGAAAAATAGAAAAAAGTGCCTTGGTGAAAACCTGGCAAAGAGGTGTCTTAGTAGAAAAAATAAAAATTTGCTGAGTGGTGAAAACCTGGAAAACATGTGTCACTTGTACTCCATGCTCCATTTATTAATGCACTACTGACACTAATCCTTCATGATCACATCTTGGCTGAATTCCTCACAAATGTCCTATCCTTTCCTAGGATTTGTCTATATTTGTGTCTTAGGGATAGTCATTCTCCATTGGGGACATCTTTGCTAGCATGGTTCAGTTGACATTTGTTGGTTGCTAGGTTGTCCTAGGTCCTTATCTAGGAAGGTTTTCCACTACAAACAATATTTCTTAAATACTTGAATCACAAAATCACTATCACAAACAAGGGTGTATCTTAAACACCACCTACCTATAATTCACATCATACTAGTGTTTCTTAACACTTTAATCAAACATTTTTTCTGAACAATACATTGGATCGTAATTGATGCTAATGTTTATCTCACTTACTCAGACATACAAATATATTGCTTAATTCAAAATCGCAATTGATGATTTCTCTACTATGATTAAAAATGAATCAATGGTATCATTTAACACCACATAAGCACATATAGACTAATATTTAAAGATTATGACTCTTCTCATGTTCTAATGATGTTCTAAACTAGGGGCAGGTTAAGAGTTATGAATTTTCTTTGTCTGATTATCAATTGTTTCTTGTTATGTCTTCCGAGTTACTCCATGACGTCTATTAAAAGACAAAGAGTCACAAAGACAGGCACATAACACTTTAATGGTTTTCTATGCATGGTTATTGTTTCAATGATCCTATAAATTTCACCTAATTTGGATATTTATGGTAAGAGATTCCAACATGAGTGGATAGCCGCATATATCTTGATCCTTTTTATATGTTAGCTATGGTGAGGTTAAACCAATTTCCTTGTCTATTTCTAATCAACTTCTAAGTAAGGTGTAAAACACATTATGCACCCAAGGATATGAATATTAAAGGTCATTGTGGGTTACATATCTTATATTACACACGAATAAAAGCTGATTCTTAAAGAAAAAGGAGATAACTAACAAGTCATCCTGGCTTCTATGCCTTGATGCTTAGGTTTATTTTTGACATTGCATCCAATAAAAATAGTATTCATACATTCATGATACTTTTTGGGTATCAGTGATAGTTGTACTATCCAATGATGTCCATTGCATAAGCACCCTATGATGATGAAATTCTAAAATGTAAAAAGATCAATGACAGTCCTAGAAGTCTGCATTTAGTTGCATTTAAGATTACATGATTCATTTTAACAACATAATGACTTGAGCTCAAAGTGATTTCCTGGTTCATTCAAAATCCAAGTTTGACTACCTAATCTATGTTACTGATGCATTCATGTCATTGCATATCCATTGCATTGATGTTGCATTCATAATGGAAAAAGAGAAAATACAAAAACAAAGCATTCTAGTATTGCATTTTTGACATCCTAAGTGCATCCATACATACATTTGCATAAAGAAAATCTCAAAAACATACATCTGCATATTCATATAGAATCATCTAAAACATCTATATATCAGTAATAATCAAAGAGAATAAATAATTTCATTGCATGAATCTATTCTAAATCATCATAAAGACCAAGTACATTATCAAGTGTGAATCAATCTAATCATCTATCACTTACATCAGCTATCAAAAAGGAAATAGAAAGTGTAAAATGGTAGGTCTCAATATACTCACCAGTTGTGCATAGTGTGCCAGACGCTCATGATGACATGCTAGCTCCAATCTATGCCTCTCCATGGGGACCACCATGTTCTCTGCAGAGCTCAAGAATTTACCAAGAATGAAAGTGAAAATGAATGGGTAAAAAGTGATTTTTGAGACTTATATTGAATTTTTGAGCTAATCAGAAGCTTCGAAACCCTCAACGAACTATCAAATTTCTATTTTCTTCTTCTTAGATCAATCGGGAATGAAATTGACCACAAGCACAATGTTTTCAACAACATAGTAAAAATTTTGTGACAATCTCCAACAAATGCAGAATTGCTCTATATGTTCATAAAATAATTTGCAAGCTTTACGCAATCATTTTTTCATGGTTATTTATCAGAAAATTGCACATCATACAATGAAATATTTGTCATACATCATTTTATCAAGCTCAAAATTAACATTTTCAAGTAGTCAACTTGGTAAAATTGTGTTTTCTCTTAACACACTTTCGCTTTATCTCATCTTCTCATTGATTCTTTCTTGATCCAATCGACATGTTGATCTATCATCCTAAAGAGGGATTTTATTCTATTTCCTTCGATTTCATTCCCAAGGGGTCTTGATCACACTTAAAATAAATCAAATTCTTTCTTAAAAACCAAAATTGACTTCATCATCAAAAGACTAGGGGCGTGTTAGTTTCCTTCGATCAAGTTGGGACTATTGGATAGAAGGCTTCAATGCTAAACAAGGCAGATATCTATGTCTACAATATCTCAGCAGCTCTGTACTAACCTTCATCCGATCAAGTTTGAAGTTAGTATTGTCAATTCTCATTCGATCAAGTTTAGAATTGATATCTCATAGGTCTCAGTAGCTTCATACTGACCTTCGTCCAATCAAGTTTGGACTTATTATTATCAATTCTTGTTCGATCAAGTTAAGAATTGGTAGCTCTAGATCTATGTTCAATCGACCTTCGTTCAATCAAGTTCAAGTCGATACTATCAGTCTTAGTTCAACCAAGTTCAAGATTGATCTCATCAGCTATATTTAATTCAATCAAGTGTGGAATTATCAAAATTTCTAAAGTCAACATCAAATATTCTTTGAATCAATGCGCTACTCACACATCAATTAAAAGAGGGGAAAATGTAACCACCCTAATTTGGTCTACTCTAACTAGAGACCTTATTTTATCTAAATGTAATCATACCCCTAATTATGTTAATACAAATATTTGATTATTGGCATAATTCATCAAAATCAATTTAATCTCCTAAAATCAAAGTGATTTCATCAATAACTCACATTAATTACCTTGGCCTATTTAAATGAAATCAACCAAATTAAATCCTTGGCTAAAGGAATTAAATAAATTCTCTAAATACAACTCATCACTTGCACATGGAAATCAATCCATGATCCAATGAGAGTTCACTCACATAGATCACTCACATGGATCACCAAAGATTCAATCCTCACCTCTCCTCACAAGTTGATCTCAACCACTCATTTCTCAAATTCTTCCATAAAAGGATTGAATTTTGAGCTCAATTGGTCCCAATTTTAGAATATTGAATGCACTCTTATACTACCCACAATTTTATAATTTCAATTGCATCCTTATGCTATCATTTTGTTTCATAATTTCACATAGCTAATTAGATAATATTAATTTGTGATTCAATTGAATCTTTGCATAATTTCTAAGCATGAATTGCATGATAATTAGCTTCATTTGTTAATGAATCTTCCATTCTAGGACTGAATGTGTCACTGATTTAATGCATAATCTAAGGGCAATTATAGCTTAAATCACACTCTTCTTAGATAGGAAGCAATATGCTAATTTCCATGGTTTCCTTATGCTTTTCAATTGAGTTTCATATTTCTAACCATTGATGCAATGACATATTCAAGTGTTGTGTTGTATCTTGTAGGTACATAATTCACACACACAGGATGTAGTCACTAGTTCTAGCTTTGAAATTTTCATCATTGAGCATTTTGGAACATCGGAGTCGTTACAACCCTTATTGGTGCCACTGCGACAATACAAATATGAATACGAGTTTCATCAAACAAGGTATGGGAAACTAACATAATCATTGAGGTACAAAGGCTGAGATGACTTGAACGTTTCTTCCAGTTGATGTTGCAAGGGTATGCCAGTATCAAGTCATTCAAAGCCAAGATAACCATGAGTGTAATATTGCATTAAACAAGAAGAATAATAACAGTAAAGGAGATAGTTCTGACCACCCATTGGTATGCAAGTAAACAAGATCAAGGGATGTGAGGCTTTTGTATCTTAATACAGGAGCTCTTATCACATACACCTAGTTTATTTGACATTGTAGGATCATCAGGATCACACCAATAAGCATATGACAAAGAAAAGATTTTAAAAAGTCAATGAGAATAGACAACATACAAAGAGAAGTTCAACATACTTTAGATAATTTCAAAGTTTTTGGATGTGTACATTTATGAGGTATTGAGAAACACCATTGTGCTTGTGAATGTGTTGCATTTTATTGTTATCAATTGGTACTAAGATGCGGGTTATCCAATGTGCATCAACAAACATAGATGTATCCAAGAGGTGGTGTTGAGAAACACCTATTGCATTAGTAGTGAAGTTTCCTTTAGAAATGACAAGATCAATGACTCTGATTGACTTGGTCAAATGTTGGGGCCTTGCCCCCTAGTACAAAATTCTGACAAAAGATGACTGACTCAACTAATACTATTGGGAAAAACTGATTTGATTGCCCGTAGACCATGAATTTGGATCAATTTCAAGCCAAGAGGGTTCTTAGAAGAGCCATAGTGTAACAAAAGTGACTGAAAGCTATGTATAAACTAAAGTGAAAAGGATTTCCAAGATTGAGCATTGATAGATGGAGTGTTGGAGTACAAGAGGCGCCTGTTTACCAGGTTTTCACAAAGGCATTTTTTCTTCTTTTTCAATTTTTTTTTGTATTTTTCCATTTTTTTATTTTTCTCTTTTGATTTTTTTTATTGATGCATCAAAGTGTCTATTTCTAGGTTTTCACCAAGATGATCATTTTTCTGGACTTTTTCTAATTTTTATTCTTTTTCCACGATCATAAATATGTACATGGTGCTAGTCACTGAGAATGGATTAGGTGTAAAAATTCTTCAGATGGAGAGTGTTGATGGGCTCCCAAAGATATTCTCCTTTAGGTGTGGAGAGTCAATAGGATCTGGAGCCAAATGCTACAGTTATGATATAAGGACCCAACCAGTGGGGTTGAAATTTCCCCTTTTTTCTCTGTGTGACTGATTATGGGGATTCTCTCTCAACACTAGGTCACCCACATGAAGTTCTCTTGGTTTGAAATTTTTATTATATCCTCTAGACATTATTTTCTAATAATCTCTGAGCTGATGGAATGCCACTTGCCAAAGCACATCTAGCAATTCTAGTTCTTGTAGCCTTGAGACCTTGTGATCTTCATCTATAACTATCCTTTGTAGAGAAAACATCAGAGATGGGATTTCTACTTCTATGGGTAATACTACCTCTACTCTATAGATAGGATCAAAAGGGGGTTTCCCTAGTAGGCATTATGATTCTTGTTCTATAAGTACATAATGCGAGATTGATCTACAGATGCCAATCCCATTCAGATTTGTTCAAAGTATGGTGTAAGATTTTTAGAAAAAAACATTATTAGAAGCCTCAGCCTATCCATTACCTTGTGGATACTAAATGGAAGAGAGGTGTTGTTTAATCTTGAAATCTCACAAATTTCTTTGATATTGGTTTTTTAAAATTGTGCTCCATTGTCAATTATAATGGCTGAAGGAATGTTATATCTGTAGATAATGTGATTCAAAATGAATAAGGCCACCTATTGGGCATTAGATTTGATTAGTGGGACTTACTCCACCCACTTTGTGAAATATTTAATGGTGGTGATGATGTACTTATGCCTGTTAGAAGAAGACAAGTGTATCTGATCGATGAGGTCAAATGCCCACTGTTGAAAGGGACAGTGTGTGATAAAGGGAATCTATTCCGTGTCCTTGGGATCTAATAAAATGTGATGTAGGTAAGATATTTTTTGAAGTCGTCAACCATTCTCTTATAAGGAACAAGTTTATCATCCTTATTTTGGTAAACATCATTGGTTTGGTTGATGATGAGTTGGGAGTCACCATAGATGTGCAACTCAGAGATGTTCCATTTGATAGGTAGTTTGATTCTATTGACCAAGGCTTCATATTTAGTGATGTTATTTGTACAAGGGAACAATAGTTTGTATTCCTTTGGTATGGAATAGCTTCAAGGTGTTATGAATAGTACACCTGCACCTAAACCTAGTTGTGTGAAAGATCTATCAAAGAACATTTTCCAAGATCTGTGAGTTATGTGCAAAATAGAGCCCTCTGGAAATTCAACATTGATAGGGAGATCATCCTATAATGGAGTTTCATCTAATTGATCTGCAATAGTCTATCCTTTGATTTCTTTGTGCTCAACATATTTTATGTCAAACTCATTAAGGAGAATGACCCATTTTGCTAGCCTACTAGTTAAATTATCTTTGCTCAAAAGATATTTCAATGGATCGATCTTTGCAACCAGCTTTGTAAAATTAGCTAACATGTAATGTCTTAGCTTCTGAGATGAAAATACAACCACAAGGAAATATTTCTCTATCACTAAATAATTCATCTCATACAAGACTAAAGTTCTACTGATGTAGTAGATGGCTCGCTCTTTCTTGTTTTCATCTTCATGTTCCAGGAGTGCCCCCAGTGATGTAGCTGTGGCATAAATATACAAAATCAATGGTTTTCCTAGTGTAGGAGGAATTAATATTGGTAGGTTGACTAGGTATGCTTTAATTTGATCAAAGTTCTTGTTAGAGTCTTCATCCCATTGATATGTGACACCCTTACATAGAGTTTTTGTGAATGGTTGCGACTTGTCTGCCAATTGTGAGATGAATCATCTAATAGACTAAATCCTCCCTTAGAGTGTCCTCATATGACTAATTTTTTAAGGTGGTGGAATCTCTAAGATTGCTTGTACCTTTGTAGGGTCTACTTTGATTACTTTCATTGAGATAATGTATCCGAACAATTTATCTAGAGGTTATCGAATGCACACTTCTTTAGGTTTAATTGAAGCTTGAATAACTCCATTCTATCAAGAATTTTACCCAAGTTATGTAAGTGCATGGATCTTTCCATGGTTTTTACATGCGTATCATTCACATAATCTTCCATGTTCTTATGCATCATTTCATGAATGATGGTTGTGACAGCCCATTAATAAGTGGCACATGATTTTTTTAGTTCAAAGGGCATAACATTCCATCAGAAAGTGCCCCCAAGAACATGTAAAGGAAGTCTTTTCTTGATCTTCTAGAGAAATCTTGATTTGATTATACCCAGAGAAACCATCCATGAGAGAGTAGATTTCATACCCAGCTATCATATCCACAATCATATCATTGTTTGCCAAAGGAAATTCATCCTTCGAACAAGCCTTGTTAAGGTCCCTAAAGTTAGTATAGAATTAGATATATTTTTCTAGATTTGATACCAGTACAATGTTTGAAATCTACTCTACATAATCAACAACTCTAATGAACCTAGCTTTGAGTATCTTTTCTAGTTCTACCTTTATCAACAAAGCGCCATGAGGATGCATTTTTTGGAGCTTCTGTTTCACTGGTTTGACGCCTTGTGCAATAGAATGATGGTGCATAATTAGATTTGGATCTAAACTAGACATGTCCAAGTAACTCCATGCAAATTTGATTTTTTTCTCTCTAAAGAACTTAGTGAATTATTTGAGCTCTTCTATTGATAATGACTATGTTACATGAATGATGTGTGGAAGCTCTGTTATCCCAATATTTATCGGCTATATCAGTTTGATTAGTACTGAGGACCATTCCTAGAAGTGAATAAACATGATATCAAGTACTTCATCATTTGGAACCTCAAAGAGGTTTTCACAATCGAATGTATCTTCTCTTTTTACTATTTTATGTTCTAAAATTTCCACAATGTGGTTCTCTCTTTCAGAACTTCTGTTCTTTTTTGTTTTAATTTTGTGACTAAGATACTTGATATTTTCTTCAGTCATATTCATGATAGGATTTTTGGTGGAAGAGCTTACTGGTTCAACAAATTTTAGGTAATATGATAGCGCGTACTCATTGGGCAATGTAGGGAGGTTTATAGGCTATGTTTGCAAGCCCCAATCAATGAGTTGAGGATGTACAAGGGTTAATGGATTGGTAGGTTCAAGGTTGTTCACAATATCTTCATCATAAACCTAGACTATTAAGTAGAGACCTAGATCAGTACCTTGTATAGATGTATTCAAATTAGTAAGAGCCTTAAAGACATCATCAAAGCCCATGTCAAGAATTAGAGGTTCTAACTTGACAGATCTAGACCCTAAACCTCCACCTTCCTCAAATGGAGTTACATATTTTTGTACTATATCCATCTCTTTTTCTTGATTTTCCTTTGACAAACTATCAAACTCATACTCATGAGAGTCCATTTTAGCATAGTTTACCATATCTAATACATGAGTGAAGTTCACCCATTGCCCCTAGTTTGGGTGAGATCTATCTAAGAACTCTTCTATGGTCAAATTCCCATTTTCTATATCAGGATCTTGTTGATATTTGGTGACCTCTGACTAATTATGAACCATTGGTGATTCTCTTGAGATACACTCTTCAATAGCATTGATCTATGGTGTTTTTTATTCATCATTGTAGAGGAGAGACATTCTACACAAAGGAATAGGATAAGGGTACTCATCTTGTAATACCCACTCATGTTTTGCTTTTGAGTTTAGGATGTCGTACTTTTAGGCATCGGTGTCAGTTGATTGGCTGAATTCTTTTAGGCCACATTTCATGTGAGCTGATATTATTTCATTTGATGATGATACATTTTTTATGATGTCATGATTTTACCTTATGCATAGATAGATGTGATGATGTTATCTTGTTGATTATTATATGTCAATTTTAGATTATGATGTACTTACCCCATACTTGCATGTGTATGGTTGTCTTATATGTGAATGTACTTGTTGATGTGTTGTTGTGGTAGAGGACGGAGACGTAGTTACTTGCTTCGGCGAGATCCACATGTTCCACCGATCCCTATCATTGATTGTGATATTATGTTATGCATGTACATGTGTGTTCTTTGGTGACAGGATTGCAGGTACAGGGCATCATCTTCCCTAAATTGGCAGGAGTGAGCGTGCCCATAAATATTCATCTCAATGGTAAAGAGGGGAGATAACATACATATCCAAAACCCTAACCTAAGCCTAATTTTCCTAATGTAGGATGAGTTTCAGTATGACTACCTTATCCGGATTTGTCTAGGTTGATAGAATTTGAATGCCTCTCTCTTGAGTTGTGTGTTTTTGCTTGATTGTGTTTTCAGGTGATTTTTGGATTATGAGTGTTTTTGCATATTCTGTGATTAATGGATTATAGTTGAATTAATAATTTAATTATATCCTAAGTTTATTTTAAATAATTAATTAAATTGAAATATTTGGATATTATGATTTAATTAAATATTTAATTGAAAACTATATTGTATGAG
>MU227828.1:2112925-2151423 GCA_018584345.1 Thuja plicata | reverse complement strand
TTGATTATTGTAATCTTGTATTAGAGTATCGCATGTGATACCTAATCTAGAAATTGTAATAGTAAGTAGATTAGAGTGATTACCACATACCATGCGACATGTGCAGTGGATGTGAGTTTATGGTAGTTTCATGGTTATCCATGAGGATTGTAATTAGGGTTATGTAAGTTGTATTTGATATGATTAATCAGATGGAATATTTTGTTATAATGTTAGTTGTGTTTTTCTTTAAGTAATTCAACGTCATGGGACCCTTGAGTCGTGTAATCTATGTGAGTGTAAGACATGTGTATAAATGGTAATCACTTCCGCATGATTGTATGTTTCTTTATGTTAACTTTTAAAAAAAAATTATTTAGCACACATAGTGACATGTTTAGGTTAATCTCTCTTGGGTTCCCTGGCGGGACGTTACACATCTTCCTCATTAGAATTATTAGAATAATCCCACTTGCAAGTGGGTTTGTTACTGCTTTGAATTGCTGTGTTTAAACCATCTTGGTTTTGTTCTTGTTCATCTAGATGGATCTTGTCTTTCTTTTCTTTGTCTAGACATAATTTTTTTGCTTCTGTGTCTTCTTGGATAAGAAACCTAGGCCAGTTGTGTCTTTAGACTGTTTGTATTCAAAAGAGATAGGTTCCAAGATTCCATTTTGGTTTCATCTAAGGGGCCCTTTCCCTAAATAACCCATTTTTGAATCTAGTTTATACCCCACTCCATATATTTTTGGTGATATTTCATAGTGTTTTACTTCATTGTTCTTAGGCTTTCTATATAGCCATTCCAAAATGGCATGTTCTTCTCTCATCTTCTAATAGTACAGTTTCTTCAACAAAACCACCATTGTAGATCACTCTAGCTGGTGTCTTGGATGGTTCCATCTCTTTCGGAGGTCTTCTCTAGGACCTAGGTGATGTTGGGAGAGATGTTATTAATAGGAAATGGTTCCACCATTTATCCACCCATACCAGTGTCCTTTCTTTTCATCTTCTTTTCCATTTCTTTCATTAAGTTGTCGGTTGACTCTGAAGTCTCTCTGGTATGTGGGATGAGAGTATCTACTACCTCTCATAGTGAATTTCATGCATAACTAGTGTCTATAGGAATGCTGACTTTGACACCATTAAATGGAAATTTGACGCACTTATGGTAGGTGGATGGAACAACTTTCATCTCATGAATCCACGGTCTTCCCAAAAAGATGTTGTAAGCTAATGGAAGATCTAATGGTTGGAAGATGACCTCTATTTTGGTTGGTCCAACTTTGATAGGGAGATTTATGAGACCTTTGGAAGATCTCTCTTGTTCATAATATGCTTTTATAGTGATTTTCTTCATTGGATCAATGACATATTGTAAAAATCCCAATCATTCAATTAGCTTGTATGTACAGATGTTCAACATTGTGCCTCCATCTATCAAGACCTATTTGACATGATGTTTATGGACCATGACTCAATGTGCAAGGGAAGATTATGTGGGTGACTCAAAGAGTTATCGTATTCCTCTAAAAATTGTAGATAGTACGATGAAGTCAAATGACCCACCATAGATTGAAACCGATCTAGATCCAAGTCCTTAATCAGAGCACTCATAGGGCTATAGGCCTTAATCCTTCTTGTGGGACTACGGGGGGTGCTACAAATTGAATTTTTTGCTAGAATCCTTAGATTATTTTCTTACCCGATTCACCTCTAAAATTATTCATAACCTTTGTGCAAGGAGGGAGAAAAATCTCTCCTAAAGACACTTACCATATGTATCTCCTTGAGCCTTTTAAATTTGATAATAGGGCATTGGAGGTCTCATTGTGCATTTTCCTTTGACCATATTCTTCATAGCTCTTGCAAAAGGAAGAAAACATGGGCACCCTATTGGGGTTGACATTCCTGTGTGAGCCAAAGAGATATAAAGCTGCGGGCCAAATATTTTGAATACCAATCTGATTCCTTAGGATAAGCTTGTCTGATTTTGCGTGTATCTATAATTTACTAGTGAAAATTGGGTCTTTTTCATGACTATAGAACATACACTCATTGTTTAGGAATACAGACAAAGAAAACCATTTTCATGTGTTTTCTATGTGTGTGCCACAAACTACTTGGAAAATATGTTCAAACTAAGTCAAACATGTTGAGTGTCTAGGATGTCAATAGCAATCTATTCTAGAAAACATATTACCTCGTTGTTCGAGAGTCCATTTTATCAGAAAACTTCAAAAGTGCAATCAAATTTGCAAGACTATCATATGTTTCTGCAATTGATGGAACTTTGCCACAATTGATGGATTTTTTTTGTAATTGACATGTTTATTACCATAATTGAATCTTTTATTTATGTAATTGCCAAAAGTTTTCCGCAATTGATCCTGCATTCTCCTGCATTGATAGAAGTTTTCCACAATTGACCAAAAGACATGTGCACTTATTCTCTCAAAATAGTTTGGGTCCCTCTGTCAAAACACATTTTTTTATCAATCCAAAACATTGGAAAAGTATGTTGTGTCATGTGAAAGGTCAGTGTGTACATTTTGGGAGATTATAAGGTGAAATCTCAAGCATCTAGAATTATCCCTCTTTTTTAGTTTAGTTGTTATTTAGCATTGATAATTCAATGGTTCAGATTAGATTATATTGATTTCATTATCTCCGTTTCATCCCTCTTTTATAACAATTCTATCTCATCTTAGACAAGATTCAAATCATATCTTATCGTCATTAATCTCTTAGATCAAGAGAAGTCAAAATTTGTTCTTAGAACTACCCTTGTTAAACAAGAGATCGAACTCTCTTTGAGAGGTTGTCCATTTTGTTTGTTTTATGTTACTCATTTTGGTTAAATCCTAGATAACACAATGTCATTTACACCTTATAAAGGAACAACTTATGTCTAGGGTTGATGTCTCCACAATATGGCCAAAAAATCCATTAGCAGGTCATAATACAACTCAAAACTTTCAATTTGATCCTATCATATCCTACATAATGTCTATTTCGCTATCAAATCAAATAGTGACATCGCAAGATTATTTTGCACAAATGAATTCTTCAAATCAGGCAAGTTTATCTTCCACCCAAAACATGAAAAGTGCTCAAACAAGTTTGGCAATAACCTCTAGTTTATCATAGGAAACAAAATAATTCCCTTTTATCTCAAGTGCTCAAACTACAACATCAACTACTCAAACAATTTGCAACCCACTTACATCATAAACTATCCCCAGTGGACTTGGATTTAGCTCATCACAACAAACATGATTAATCTCTATTGGTCCTACTTAGAGTCAACATCCTCCAAGGGTTAAATATTTGTTTCAACAAAGATGACAACCTACAATAAAAACACCAACAACAAAAACAACAACTCAGAACTCAATATGTATCTCAAACACATACATCTACAAATCAATACCAAATTCATGGAAGGTCATATATTCCAATGCAACCATTTCAAAGATAGAGTCTCATACCAGGTACTAGATCACGATAAAATGTTACAAATATCTCATAGTCCCAAGATGACATTTTGACACAAGAAGTGCAAACACTGTAAAGTTAGTTCTTCAATTTCCAAAATCAAGGGAAAAATAAGTCATAAATTGTAGAATAATTATGCCCTTATCCTTTTGATCACTTGCTAAACATTCCTCCATTTTCTGCACACTTTATAGTACCCAAATTTGACAAATATAGAGGAAACACAAATCCCGTGGAACACATTAGGGAGTTCTTTGCCAATTGTATTGAGGTAGAAAATAATGAAACATATCTTATGAGATTATTATGCTAGATTTTAGCCAAATCAGTGATGGAATGGTTTTATCACCTACCTCATGGTATTCAATCTTGGGGAGAATTAGCCAAATAATTCATTTCTCATTTCCATCACAACATAGAATGAAAGTTTAGAATTAAAGACCTTTGCAATATCAAACAAAAAGGAAGGAGAATACTTCTCTAAATTATTGCAAAGATGGAGAAGTACAACTAACATAATCTCATACGATGTTCTTGAACATGATCTCATAGTCATGTTTATTGATAACATTGTCCTAGATATGGCATACACTACAAAATTGTAACTGGCTCCAGATTTCAAACAATTGATTGAATGAGGTGTTTGATGTGAGAAAAAATTAATCAAGAGAGGAATCCTCTTTTATCCAAATCAGTCAAACACCACCAAAAATTCCAATGATAAACCTAATTTGTGGAATAAAAACAAGAAAGTTACTAATGACGATGTCACTAATGTTAAAACTGTCAACTATGCGCAATGTCACGCCCCACTAGGGAACCCAAGAGGACAAGCCAACTAACTACTAAGAGATGTGAATATTTTTTTTTTGGAATATTATAATTACTCTAAGTCCTCATAGGTTCCCTAACACCACTATTAAGAAAACATATTCTAATCTATTCATTTACCCATTGGGGCTTTGATTGATTAATATAAGTTTGCAATTCATTCCTTTACTCTTAACATTAAGTTGCATGTATAATCTTACCATCAATCCTAATAATTTTAGCATGCATCCATGTGAGTTATCCTTACTAAAATAATGTCATTATTAACACTAATCATTAAGCATTCAGGTGAAAGATAAACATTCGATGGATATGCAATGCCCTATATAATTTATTATTTCATACGCATTTGTGAAACATAGTAACCATAATCCAATATTGAATTCTATAGCTATTTATTCATAGATTAATTAACTCATAATAGTTTTTCCACAACCATACATCAAGAGATAGCACCTTTATTCATAAATACATTATTTCATATTAAGTCTAAGATCATTTATAATACCAAAAGTAATAAAAGATAGGTGAATAAATACCCTAAATAATTATCTTTTCATATTGATAACATGTAATATTTTCCCTTTCCTTTTTCCTAGATCTACCCATTCCTTATACATTGCTTTGAATTACATTGATATACATCATATCATCAGATCTAATGATTTACAAGAATGCACATGCATAAGCACATCTTTACATATACAACAAGAAGTATTCAAAACTGGAAATCTAGAAGGAATAGGAGCCAAGAACATCCATCTGACCACGAACACTACCTCGATATAAAAAGAATAACCACCCAACCATGTGGATCCAAAAAGATTCCACTCCCCCATGCTAGGAGACAAAGACCAAGGTCCACGCAAGAAGGTAACAACTAGGATACCCCTAAGGTGATGGTAGCCCTTCCCAAAACATAACACAATAGAAAACACAAGAAGATCTAAAAGACATAAATCACATTAGTAGGAACTCTAAGACATGCTAGGTGAGTGTCATCGCATAGCCCTCACCCCTTGGGTTACCCTGGTTAGCCACTCTGGGCCCTGACCCCCAAGTAGGCACATGCAGAACCAAACATCTCTCATAGGGATGAGACTATTTGATTGTGCTATAACAATAGTACCTTCTCCCACTCCCATCCATAGCCTTTACTAGCACTATCGGCATGGGCAAGGCTTATCTTAGTTAATGTGTAGTTCCCTTCCCATAAATTATTAATGTTTTCATTGGATTAATCAACTCCACAGTGGGTTACCCTAGTACTAGCCACTTAGGGCCCCGACCTCCATTGTGAGCCACTCACCTAGTGTTCTTAGGTTCCCTACCTTTAGAAAACATCAAAAAGGGAATAACATACCCACATAAAATATATAGGAAGACATAACAATGTCACAACATCAATCAGTTGAGTTTAGGAAAGTACTAGTTGTCTTGAATCCTTTGGACAACCCTAAACCACAATTGAGTACATAGATAGATAAAACACAACCACATTGCATCAAATGCATCACAAGGGATTTACAACACATAATTACATCAAGTACTTCAACCTAACACAAATCATAACATCTTAACATCATTGGATTGGGTTTAGGAGATCATTGATTGTCCCTAATCCACCGGACATTCCTAAACCCTAATCCAACATACGAGCATATAGATAACACATAAAAATATGTAAAAATGCACCAATCATTAAGTATTATACACAACCATATAACCAGTTCCTTTTGGTACCAACTCAAACCACCAAAAATGTCATAACAAGATCACATTGCAAAAAACGTGTTGATTCCTAAAATTTGGCTAAGTCTGAAATTTCCTAAAACCTTCAAAATATAGAATCTTTATTTGAACTCCTAGGAGGCTGAAACCACTCAAACATCCTGGAAGGTATTACATAAAATTTAACTTAAATTTTATGTTCTGCCCTAAGGCTGAGATCGAACTGAGACCACCCTAACCCTAATCAGGGTTCCCAAAATTATCCAAAACTCTAGAGAGGGTTCCAAAACATCCTAAACATAATACCATATGAAAATTAAGTGTCCTAAAAGTTTACACATCCCATAGGGTCAACCCAGGGTCAACATGAACCCTAAACCCTTTTGAAAACCCTAAAAATCAATCTGGAAGAGTCCTGCACAGGTGGAACCCTAAGCTACACAGGTGGTGACCTAATCTGCACAGGTGGTATTTTTTGCATAGGTGGTCATGCATCCTACATAGGTGGTGCCCAATTCTATGCAGGTAGGAAAAGTCTGTGCATCTCAGAGGCAGAAACTTACAGATTGGCCTCTCGCGTAAAACTGGGTAAGATGGAGGTCTAAAAAGTAGAATCATAGAGATACCCAGTTGAGATCCCTCTAGTCTCCTTCCAAAACCACCCTCAAACCCATCCTACCTTAAAGGTATAGCTATCTATTCCTACCACTAGGTGCAAGGTAAAGAAGGTGACCACCAGAAGACATTATCCCAATCAAGACAGAAGTTTGCATAATCGACAACAGAAAGAGGATCTATCTAAAGGCCAATACATTCTAAGGTGATCATCCATAAAGGGGAATAGATAAACAATAGTTCATAAACATTATTCTTCATAAGGTATACATTCATCATTTAATTCATACCAGAAAACATATTACAAAATATTTCCATTGATCACACACACATAATAAACAGTAAAACAACCACATCAAAGTATAGTAGCCATATGAATAGGATTCTCTTTTCTAGGTAGATCCTACCTAGAGTCCTATAGAGATACCTCTGAATTTCTTCTGATTCCACTCTAGCCAAGCCTATTCTCCTCAAGCCTTCCAATCCACAAGATATCCTCCAAAAGCTCCCCTATTCTTTCTCATAGTTTCAGTTCTATAGTTCTCTGTAAATAATTTCTCGTTCTCTTCCTCTCCTTTAACCTATACATCTCCTTCCATAAATATGTTGTAGGATTGGTTGTGTAGGAAGTTTCAATCGATGCAACCATCCACAACTATTTTCTAGTTATTAGATTGAACTTTAATAGTTTTTAGATAGATTATTGTGTAGATAGTTTTCCTGAGAATGCCTTAATTAAACTACCACCTTTGTTACTTATTTTTTAATTTCATGCTTAAGGTAAATTATTTTTATTTGATTCTAGCTTTCACCTAAAATAAATATTAGTTACTTTCTCCTTTTAAAGGAATAAGATAATTTCACATAATAATTAATTCCTTACTTAACAATAAAAAGGCCCATAAATAAATAAATAAATACATAAATACACACACATATATTAAAACATTTATATAAGCATATTTATATAGTCATATATATAGATATATGCATATGTGTGCACCCATATGCCTATGTGTATATATATCCATGCAAATATTATTATTATAATCATGCATTAATGAATACACTTAGAAAAGGCTTATTACCACATATTTAATTCCATAATACCATCAAATTATTACTAACTGATAATTTGACCACAAAAAAATATTCACCTAGTCCTAGGGACTATAAAAAATATCCACAATAATCAAATACTAAGAATCTATAAATAGACATCAATCCACAATCAAAGGACAAATCCCAAAAGACCCAACCTGGGAGCAAGGATTAGGGCTAGGCTTAGTCTTGCAGGACCCGATACTATCTCCGTAACACCAACAATGATCAAGGATTCTGGGGCATACTCATACCTGTGAAGCCAAGTGAAGTCAATGCTCAGTACCTACAAGCCTACATCACAGAGAAGAAATACATGTGCATCGATGTACATATAGAAGAAGACATTGAAGATAGAGGATTGGGATCAAGACATCATGTGGACCTCATCTATGTGAGAAACTACGACTTTATCCTGATTCATGAAAACACATCATGCATATACACACACACACACAAAGAATGTAACATTATCATAATGAGGGTTAGAATCTAAGCATTGGGTTAGTCAATAATCAATACTAATAATAAATCACCATAATCATAATAAATATCCTAAATCATTAAGTGACATACAAGATTCATCGACAACAACTTTAATAGAAGAATATATCTATATCCATCCAGCACATAACATCCTAACTATGTTCAGAAAGGTATTGAAAGTCCTTTATACATTCATGGGGAAAAACACATACATAAATGATACCTTCAGACAATATGTCTGATATTAGAATTCTTAGGTACAAGCCGATGAAATTATTATAAACAACTTATAGGGAAACAAGTATTAATCTATAAGAAAACATCTAAAGATCTTACTTCATTAAAAAAGCACAAAAATTGTATTAGGGTTAGAGGGGTATTACACGCAACCTAAGATCTCATTGTAGGGGGAATCCACACTAATTCAAACCCCTGTGACACACGCATCTTTGCAAAATTATAAAATGCAAATGCAAGGGTCAAACAATCAAATTGTGAATTTCACACAATCCCAACCCCATGTTCAATGTTAATAAATGAATCATTTTCCAAGTGTGAATATACAACCTTATGGGAACCACTTAAAGAAGCACTTAATAATTTAATCCAAAGTGATCTTATCACCTTACCTGAGATAAGAGAATTTGTGTATGGCGCTTTTAAATCTAAGTGGTGGAAGGACAATGAATTCTGTGAATATCACCATGTTAAAGGTCACAAGACATCAAACTATTATCTTCTGAAGAATTCTATTCAAGACTTAATTGAATAATGCATAATTTATGTTACTAATGTTCAACCCAAAGGATATACAAACCACACAATTTTCAGTGATCCTTTACAAAACCATAATAAAGGCAAGACCCCTACATCTGGTGGACAATCAAAATAGGTCAATTATACCTACACTACTTCTGATAACACGATAAATTATCTCAATCATGTTGAATAACAAATTGAAACCATTAATATTAGAGATAATAACTCTAAATGTGTAGTCACTACCCACCGCACCAAGCATGTATTACAAGGGGCACCTTCTACTTCTGCTTCACCTACAACTATTGCATAACTTCCTAATCCACAACATAGTTTTGTGGATCATCTCAAGTTAACTCTTTCTTAGATTACTATCTTTGAGTTATTGCAAATATCCCCTGGACATAAGCAAGCATTGGATTTGGCCCTTCAAAATATAGTTGTCCCTAGGGACATATCTCCTAAGAGCTTCCAAACTATGGTCAATCATATTGTTGCCAATAAAAATTCTACATTTACTAACCATGATGTTCCTATGACAAGCCTCTACACAATGATCCCTTACATTTACTTATGCAAGTGCATAAACACACAATCAGATGAGTCCTCATTGATGGTGGGGATGGATTAAAAATTTGTAATCTAAGAGTAATAAAGACATTGGGATACTTAGATTCAAGAATTGATATCACTAGACACATCAACATTAGGGCATATGATGAAGAGGAAAGATCATCTATAGGTGTCCTTATTTTACCAGTCAAAATATGACTAGTAATGAAGAGCACTCCTTTTTAGATCCTAGATCTTGAGCTTGGATATAACATGTTACTAGGAAAACCATGGGTTCGTGAAATGCAAGTTGTACCATTTACCTATTATCAATGTATTAAATTTCCTTATCAAGGTACATAAATCATCATAGAAGGAGATCCAAAACCCTTCCAATATTGTCACAATCTAAGGGGTAGTATAGAGAACTAGACACCATTAAATCAAGAAGCAAGTGTGCCTTCTACTTCTAGTTCAATTCCCAAAAACATACATTTTATCACTGTCAAAATTTCTTGAAGTCTTGCTCATATTTTTCATGGTTTTTGGGCCCTATCCTTTTCTCATTATTAAACCCTAGTGATTTTTTTCTTAAACCTTGGTTTATCGTGGTAAAAAACCCTAAGTCTTGGTGACTGTAATAAAATGTTATTACCTTTTATGTCACTTAACTTATTTTTTTCCATGGGTTTTAAGTCTTTGACAGGGTCATCTCATCTCCTAAGTCCTATGTCCTAGTGGGGTTTACATTAATTTTTCATAAAGTTCCTAATTTTACCGCAACATTTTACCTTTTCCTAAGTATCATGTAGGTTCATTTTAATCTGACAGTTGTCGCTATCCCTCAAATGCAAGATATGCTCAGTTTAGTCTTCATGGCATCGTGTGTGGCACCATGTGTCCTTCCTTAGATCATGAGGTCAACATTTTTCAAAGTTAGCATCCATCTTCTAGCACTGTCAAATCAGTTGTCATCGACAGTTGGCGTGATTCCTTAGTCACGAGATGCATGATGTTTATCCTTCATGGAAATGTGACTAAATGCCATGTGGAAAGTGGTCGGGTTTAAAGAAGGGTTAAAGAAAGGTCAGATCATATTTGATCCAATGGTGGGTGATTTTCCTTGATCTCAAGATGCACACAGGGTTAGTCTTCAAGGTATTGTGACTGGCTTCCACATGGAGATGGCGGGATAGAGAGGGACTTAAATAAAAACAACACAACTGTCAGATCAGATTTCAATCAATGACAAGTGTAATCAATCTATGCAAAGATGATTTGAGGTTATCCTTCATGGGTTCAGGACTATGCAACACATGGCAGATTGTGGGGCCAGTGTAAAGTCAAAGGTACTTAAAGAACAGTTTGAGAAGATTAGATCTAATGGTAGGTGTAAAGCCTTAAACATAAGATTCTCATTGGATATCCTTTATGGAATTGAGACTATCTTCCGTGTATCCTAACCAAAGATGAGGGTAAAGTATGGGATGATTAGATCATTTTTTATCATGTGGCTGATGTTATTCTGTGAAGAAAAGATGCAAGGTATTTAGTCTTCATGGCATCACGCCTAGATGCCATGTGTCCTATTATGATCATGGGTCCTAGTTTTTAAATTAAGGTAGAGGTAATGTAGATCTAATTAAATCTGAGGGTGTGCATGTTTCCACTATCCAGAGTTTCTTGATGGATATCGTTCATGGGATCGCGACTATTTGACACATGTCCAAGATGGTTAGTGTAGGTCAAGAAAAGATAAATTATTTCTAGAGCTAATATGGTTGTGCCACATGGATCTCTAAGGATCCGTTGAATAAGTCTTAATTTTTTTATTTTCTCCTTCTCATAGGTGTTTTAAAGATGATCTACGACCACATTTTAAAGTCAATTTGAACTTTGAATCTGGGCCACTGATGTTGTTTTCCACTCCTATGATGACCGTTGCAAATATTTCTTGAAATTTTTTATTACTTTTAGAGGTTTTTAAAGCAATGGCTCTATGTCCCATGCTATACAAGAGAAGAGAGATAAATTTGATTTTCTGGGTTGTATAGCCACAATCATAGGGTGTTTTTGGGTAAAAACTGAATGCATTTATGATGAGGTGATGTTTTTAAGGTTTTAAAATAGATTTTACAAATCATTTGTAATCCTAGGGAACTTATCTCCAAAATCCCAAGGTTCTATAAATCCCTTTCTTTTCTCTATTGTAAGGGTTCCAATTTCTTGGGTCCTAGGGGATATAGCATATTTTGTATTAGACTGTGTCAAGGTAGAATACAAAGTTTTATGTCTTTTCCATTTATTAAACATGTGTTTTTTTGAATCAGATTGAAATAGGAACATGGTTTTTCATACTTAATATAAGTTTTCCAAATTCAAGTCTCTCCTATGTGTTTATTTCTTGAGTTGTAAAGTCTTTTGATTCACTGCAAAGAGTTTATCTATGTGTATGTTTTTGTTCATTAGTTTTGATCTAGGATCAAATTAAAAGATACTATGAATAGATACATAAGTTAATTTGATATGAAAAAGGATCTTGTAAGAAGTGTATGGTTTGAATTTCTTGTATTTATGGCTTTGGGCCTTTGACAGTAGTTTGTTTTTGTGTTCAACATCTGGAGCTAAAATATTTCCCAATGGATAAATCACTAATCATGAATTAGTATATCTATGTTGATGCATGTCTGGTTGGGTTTGGCTATATTCTAAAAATTTAAATCAAAACCATTTCCAAATATTTTTATTTTTGTAGTTGTAATTTTTATGTCCTGCATGGTAATGGAGAGTCAAGGAATGAATGGTTAACATAAGTACTTTATTACGATTATCTATTGTTCAAAATATAGAGTTGTAAACATTTATATGTTGAGATGGATTAGGTGTACCCACCTTGGTTTTGTAGAGCCATAAGTGTAGAGGGAAGTATTTTATCTATAGTTGGTTCAGTTACCCTAAAGATCTTCCCATATTTGGGGCTAAAAACTCTTAAAATCAATCTCAAGGTATATTGCTAGCTCTCAAAGCATAAATGTTATTAAACACCAACAAAATGATGACTCTACTAGGGAAGAGATACTAAAGTCTTGTTAAACTTTTTGAGGAGTCTCTAGGTGCTTAAATTTGTATAAAACTAAAGCTAGTAAGTTGACCTTCAAAGGCATAGAGTTAATATTACCTATTTCCTTGTTGTTATCCTTGTTTTTTAAAATCTATTGCAATATTCATATAAGCTAATGTTGTATTTTCCCAACTTATCTTGTGTGGCAACTCTAAGAAATCTTTGCACCAATGCTGAGTAACAAATATTATTTTTATACATGCTTTCTCAATATGAGTAATAGAATTACCAGATCCTGGGTGAAAAAACATCATGAAGACAAACTGGAAGATGGGATTTCAACTACATCCAGAGTTGGTCAGCTAAGGAAGAGGAAGAACAACATGAAGTATACCTCTAAATGAGAGACAATAGGAAAATACTAGGGTAGAAGATCCAATCCAACACATGAAGGAAATGCATCCGAAAATGAAAAAGCTATAGACTTGAGATTGGGTTCATATGGATATTAATATTATCCTGATGAAAAAGAAGTTTAAGAATTTGACACTACTCTCGCAAATCCTGAAAGTATATCTGAAGAAATTATTGAATTGGAGAGGAAAATTCAGGAGCAGATTTCCATCAGACAACAAAGGGAAAAGGAAAGAGAAAATAAGATAAGACAAGATCAGATTAGGGTTGAACAAATGAAGAGGAAATTGTTGAGCCTAGAGGCAATGAACAATGTTGAATAATGAGAGGGTCAAGGAGGAACTTGTCATTTGCCAAATTTTTGTTGCCCAAGACCCTAAGAATAAGGGAAATTAGAGGATGACAAGAGTTGAAATAAATGAACCTATGATTCACAAGGTTCCGGTGGATCCAATGTCTAAATTGGATACTGATATTGAGAGTGCTAGGAGGGAGAAAAAAATAATAGCTAAAGAGATTGAGAAAGCAGAATTGGAAGCTGCTACTTTAGAAATGAAGAAGAAGGTTGATTTTCTCAAGAAGTCTACTAGGCCTTCTCATGTTGGTGATGAGGTAGCTGTAACATAAAATTCTAGGGAATCTACTTCTTAGACTGATAATCCATTTCAAAGGAGACTAGCTCATGCAGAATGGTACAAACAATTTTCTTTTCTCAGTATTTTAGGTTATCCTAATGCAGTTCCAAATGAAATTAGAGATAAAATTCCTAAATTTGTTGGGAATAATGTCATTACTTGTGAGGATAATTTAAATAATTTTATTGATATGATGGATTATTATGAGATTATACATGAGGGTGCAATGATGAAAATTTTTATTCAGTCGCTAGTTGAGGATGATAGGGATTGGTTTTGAGGGTTACCTTATGATTATGTGGGGTCTATGGATGAACTAAAGGATTTATTTAAGGAGAAATATGGTGACAAGAAAAATGATGGATTCATGTTGAATGAGTTTAATAATATCAAGAAGAACCCAAATGAGGATGTTGTTGAATTCAATATAAGATTCCAAAGGGCCATGCATAAGCTTTTCCAAGTAATGAGGCTTGATGATAAGGTATGTCTTGCCACCTATCTAAATGATTTTGATTCTAAAATGGGATATCTTCTTAGAGATAAAAGTCCTAGAAACATTAGAGAAGCTTATAAGATAGTTGTTAACATTGAGACTAATAGAAGAATATTAGGGAAATTAGATAGAAGGGAGGAATAGAAGCTTTCTATGAAAGAATCAGATTAGCCTTCTAATGTGAAACCTAAAGAGGAGGATAATTTGAAGCAAATCTTAAATTATCTAAAGGATTTAAAGCCTACAGAGAATAAGAGAAACAAGGATCCCAATAATGAAAATTTATCTTTTAGCAATTTCAATCGGTATCCAAGGATGCAAAATTATCCCTATACTACCCAATGGAAGGATGGGAAGCCTACTCTCCCAAAAAAGAAAGACAAAACTAATTATAAGACACTAGATCCTTTGCAAAGAAACTCTGTTAGCATGTGTGATAATGTCTCATGATGTGTTTCTTTTCAATCCCCACATAATCCTGATTATTGTGTTGTTTCCTTAAATGTATCTGCAAATGAGCAACAAGGAGAACATGAAGATGACTTGTATGATAATTGTGGTTGTACCATGACCCTTTCACACTTGAGGGGTGAAGAAGATTTTGATGATGAAACAAAAAACTGAGATATGGTCTCATCTAATGAAGAAGAAGAAGAGATTGATGATATAAGGTGTAATTCTAAAATGGGTAAGGAACCTATTGTGTTAAGAAGACCTTCAGATGAAGAGATTGCACAAATCACTGTATACATGGTTACTCAAGCAAGGAGTAATTATAAGTTGAGAAAAATAATAGTTTGTAATGCAGATGGATAACTAGCTAGTTTTTCATTAAGGAAACTAAAGTAGACACTAAGAAGACACAAGAGAAAGGAAAACATGTCGAGGGTGTCCAAAGAATAAAATTTAAGAAGGGAGATAAGTCAAATGGTCCAAATATTTTGCATAAGGTAAAAGAAAAGATGACAAAAGTAGATGTTGCCACTCTTCAAAAGGGGAGTAAGCAACCAAAGATATATGAGCCAAGCTTGGCCATTTAGGTTGAGGATGGAAATGTTGTTACTATGAAACGAGATCTCTCCGACATAAAATATACCCCTGTTGATATGGGGAAATTTTTTTCATAGATCACTATTAAGGTTCCATTGCTAGAAATGATGAGGATTGAGGAACATAAAGAAAAGACTTTGACATGGGTAAATAGCATTTATTCCCTACAAATTCAAAGACCAGAAGGAAATGAGAAAATGGGAAATGATGAAGACAAGTCTGAAAATAAGGGAAAGGAGTCAGAAGAAATTTTTTTAAAGATCCCTCAGATTTACTTAAATACTAATCATGTAAATACTCTCTTGGGAAATGTGGATCCTTTTTCCTTGACTCTAGTTATCAATGGTAAGATGATAAAAAAAATACATGATAGATTATGGAGCATCTAACAATATTATTCTTGCAGAAATAATGAAGTTAATGGGATTGCAAGTTGATACACCCCATGAAGATGTCAAGTAATGGATTTTAGAGAGGTACCTATCATAGGTACTATTAGAGCTTTGCCTTATAGACTAGCTACATATCTAGAAAAGGTGATGACTATGAGTGTCTTAGTGGTTGATATTCCTCCCTAATATGGAATGTTATTATCAATAAAGTGAGTGCTTCAATGGGAGGAAGTATTCAATGTGACTTATATTTTGTAACTTTCATTATTGCTGGTACAAATGTTAAAGTATCTAGGGAAACTAGGACTCCTCACATGATTGAGGAAACTGAAGATGATAATATGTGTAAGCTATGAAAATTAGGTGTAAAGGAGCATAATAATGAATTAAAACACTCTAAAAATAATAATATAAACTACATACATGATAAGACATAAAAGAAACTTAAAATAAGAGATTGAAAACCTCCTACAAACTCATTCCCACTCCATTTGATATTTCCCTGTGTTCATGCTTAAGGGATGTATGCTCAAGATTTTCTTCAATGCTTCAAGATGGATATGGATTCAAAATGGAGGATTATGGACTAACAATGGCATTATAACTCTACATGGAAGATGGATAAAATTGTGAAGGAATGAGGTTTCTTTTATAGAAAATGGGTGAGGAATCAAGGGTCAGGATGCAATCCCGAGGAGAGGTCCAGATGCACCTAGAACAGAACACATGGATTGTGCTTCTTCAGGTGTAGCATATGATGACAAGTGTCACAATATGATTTGGTTGAAAAGAGAAAGGAATGTAACTATCTTGGTCCATGTGCAAAGGGATAAGAGAAGACTCTTAGGGATAGGGTGAGTAATGAGGATGTAAGAGCATTAATGAGGCATTTATGAGGGTCTTAATGAGGCATGGGTGAAGGGATAAGAGAGAGCTTGAGAAAGTTGACCTTGGGGAAGGGATTGAATTCCTAATCCAAAGATTAGGAATGTGACATCATTAGGGAGAGTTTAGGATTAGGATTAGGAGTAGGATTAGGATTAGCATGGGTGAAGAGGCTGGGATTAGTTTGAACTCTAAGTTAGGTTGTTGAGATAGGTTAGGTTAGGGGTTAAAGGGAATATTAAATAATTGAATTACATAAATAAAATATTCATTCAATAATAGGGGAATAAGGTTTTATTTAATTATTAGCTATTGGTTTCTCTTAATAATTAATCAGGACTATAGCCAATTAATTGAATTAATTAGGGCTAGGGGATGACATATGTCAATTAGGTAATTCTTAATTACTTAGCTAATATGTCCCAAAAGGCACTAAATATGATTGAATTAGGTTAATAAAATGTAGGTGTCTAAATTTTTCCCCTCTTCGACATAGTGTTAGAATAATTCTATTTCAAAGATGTTTAAAACAATAGATGACGCGAAGATGTGGACATAGGAAATGAGATTGCCCCAGAGTGATGATTAGGATAGATTTAGGATAGGATGACCAGGATGATTCCCCCTTAAGAGGGTGATAGGGAGAAAAGGAAAAGCCCTAGTGGCATCTCAAAAAGATGGCCAGTAGAGACAAGATAGAAGAAAAAGGAAGGGGGATAGAAGAATGAGGGATGAGATAGTCAGGTTTGCTTCAAGGATGAAGGGTTAGCTTTGAGACGGAATTTTATTGGACTAAAAGGGATATCTTTTCTAGGGATAGGATTTGATTTATTTTGTGGGGGAGGGGATGGGGGGATTTTTCTTGAAGCTTGAGCGAGGGGTATTCTAGAATAGAATACCACCATGTAGTTGAACACTTATTTTGATATAGAAATGCTAGACCATGCCAATGTTACTAGGAACATGAGGCCTTGTCATTGGTGTTGCAAAGGACTAACACAAAAGACACATGGGGTCTTCCCAGCATCACACATGAGTCCCAAAAGATCCATGGTGTAAATGATGCTGGGAAAGCCCGCAAGAAAATGACACTTCCCAAGTGCAGCATGCAAACCCAAACGGATTACATACATGCAAGGGTCATATCTGACTGACTCATAAGAAGAAAACAAAAAGATCAAGTTCTAGATCCTAGGTGCATCCATTCACAGCATACCATGACATAAAGAATCATGGAAAATTTGAGGAGAACAATCGAGAGAATCGGGAATGATAACCAAGAACCAAAATCAAATTTCAAGGTCAAAAATGCAATTACAAGATGCCTTTTTCAAGAGAGATCAACGATATGGGATGATGATTGGATTGGGATTAGGTCAAGAGGAAGGATACATCCTACAAGAATCTAGTGATGATGATGATCTAGATTTAGGTCAATGAGAGGAAGGGTACATCCTTAAGGACTCATTTCCAGAAAGATGATTGGATTTAGGTTAACGAGAGGAAGGGTACATCCTAAAGGACCCATTTCCATAGATATGTCAAGTGTGAATCTGATTGGCCAAAGATGTGATTAGATCAAACTGATGAAACAATATTTTGTCATAAGGAACTTGCTAAAGCACATGATTTAGAATGGAGCTAGATCACTTTCTGCAAGGAGATCAACCAAGGATGCGAGATATGTACAAGCATGACTAGACACAAGACTAGACTGACATAGACAAGATATGTACAAGATTGAAGCTTAGGGATTGGGATAGGATTAAAAAGATATACAACTTGGATGGACAAGTATATATAGGACTGATATGTACAAAATCTTAGGATGTAGGATAGGAGGACCAATGTTGGTTGATGCACGCGATAGTGGAACATCTAGGAAATATAGGTAATGATTATGCCAAAGTGGAGTGGAATGAATGAGATGGAGGAGAATGATATTTTGATAGATAATGATATGACCTACTATGTATGATGCTTGATTGCTAGGTTTTCACCACATAGACTTGTCCAGGGTGCCTGATTGCCAAGTTTTCACCATTGGACAATTGATTTCTCTTGATGATTTTTTTTGATTTTTTGATTTTTTGCTCTTTTTTATTTTTTTCTATCATCAAGGTGTCTTTTTACTAGATTTTCACCAAGACAATGATTTATTCAGGAATTTTTTACAATGTTTTTAGATTTTTCAGATAACTAAGATAAGAATTTGTCAGGCATAGAAGCACCTTAGATGAATGATGTTGATTGGATCATTCAGAGGTTCTCCTTCAGGAGTGGAAAACTGATATACCCCAGACCCAAAGCATGTAGTGACAATATATGGGCCTTTCCTAGTAACCTTGAACTTGCCTTTATTTTCTTGATTAGCGCCCACTTTCTGATTTTCTTTGAGCACAAAATCCCCTACCTGAAACTGGCATGGGTGGATCTTTTTATTATAGCTTTTCTTTAATCTATTTTGATATATGACCAGGTGGTCATATGCTTGCTGGAACTTTTCATCAAGGAGATCAAGCTTTGTGAGTCTTGCTACTCTATAGTCTTCATATGTGATTAGGTCTTTGAGAGATACCCATAAGGATGGTAGTTTGACCTCAATTGGTAAGACAACCCCAACACCATAGACAAGGGAATATGGAGTGGTGCCTGTGGGAGTGTGGAATGAAGTGCAATAGGCCCAAAGGGCAGGATTAATTTGGAGGTTCCAATCATGGCCAGTATCATTGACAACCTTCTTTAGGATTTTTAAAAGTGTTTTGTTGGTTGCCTCAACTTGGCTATTACCTTGTGGGAAATATGGGCTAGAGAAGCAATGATGGATGTGGAGGCGTGTGCACAAATCAACCATATTTTGATTTTCAAATGGTGAGCCGTGATGAGTGAAAATGGTGGAGGGAATGCCAAAGCAGGAAATAATGTGGTATAGGATAAACTTGGATATTTGGATGTTTGTCTTGAGGCTAAGTGTGATTTCTTCAACCTACTTAGTAAAGTATTCAGTTGTTGCGATGATAAATTTGTGTCCCTTAGAGGACAGGGGAGTGTCTTAGAAATGAGGTCAAAACCCCAACATGAGAATGGCCAAGAAGGTGCAATAGGATGTAGCTCTTGTGTTGGTGCATGGATCAAATTCACATGTTGCTGACATGGTAAGCATTTCTTTACAAATCTACAAGCATCATACTCCATGGTAGGCTAATAGTACCTGATTCTAAGAAGCTATTTAGCTAGGACCATGCCACTTGTGTGGGCACCACAGATTATTGCATGCACTTCTTGCAATGCTTGGGAAGCTTTAGTTTCATCTAGACACTGAGAGAGAACATTGTGATAAATGGAATGATATAAGGTGTTGGCTACAATGGTATAGCAGGAAGCTCTTCGAATAAGGTTTTGGAATTGGGTGTTGGTTAAATGGGGGGATATGATACCATTCTTTAGATAATAATGGATGTCGTGGTACCATGGCGACTAAGGACCAACCAAGACATAGACCTGATTAACATCATCGCTCTCCTAAGCTGGCGCATAAAGTTGCTCAAAAAAGAACTCATACTATGTTGCATCACATGGTATTTATAGAAGAGATCTAATTGTAGCCATTGCATCAATGAATTTATTTTGTAGATGTGGTACTTGGGTGATTTGCAGATTGATGAAATGATCCTTCATTTTGTCTACCATCTCTTTGTAAGGTAGTAGCTTATCATCTTTTATTTGGAATTCATCTAACACTTTCTTTATGATGAGCTGAGAATCACTGAAGACTTGGATATTTATTATGTTCCATTGAATGGCCACGCTAAGCCCTACAACCAATGATTCATATTCTACAATGTTGTTAGTACAAGGAAATCACAGTTTGAATGATTTCAGAATGTAATCACCTTGTGGAGTGACAAAGAGGATTCCTAGCCCAGAACCATGAGATGTATATGATCCATCAAAGAATAACTTCTAGGTTGGTTGTTCTTCGAGCATGCATAGATGTTCATCAGGAAATTCCATGACTAAAGGATTTGCATCGATCAATGGTGCCTTGAATAACTAATCTATGATGACTTGACCTTTTACAACCTTTCTCTTGATATACTGGATGTCAAACTCGCTTAGAAGCATTACCTATTTAGCCATGCAGCCTATGAGAGTTTTTTTGGATAGCAGATACTTGAGTGGGTCTACTTTTGATATAAGCTTAACTGTATGACTGAGCATGTAGTAATAGACCTTTTGAGTGGCAAAAACCACTACTAGGCATGCTTTTTCCATATGACTGAGCATGTAGTATATAGTGTGCTCTTTTCCATTTTCATCTAAATGGGCCAAGAGTGCCCCTAGTGCTGTTGTTGTTGTAGATATATATAATATGAGAGGATTTCCAGGTGTAGGAGGCACTAAGATAGGTGAATTTTCTAGATATTCCTTGATTTTGTCGAAGCTTCTTTGGAATATAGGATCTGATTTGAAACCATGATCTTTCCTTAACAGATGCGTAAAAGGTTGACATTTTCCCGCAAGTTGTGATATGAAGCATTGTACTGATTGAAGCTTTCCTTGTAGACTCCGCAGTTGTCTGAGTGTCTTTGGTGGAGGCATTTCCATGATTTATTTGATTTTTTAAGGATCTATCTTGATGCGACACCTTGATACTATGAAGCAAAGGAGCTTTCCTAATGTAACACCAAAGACACATTTCTTTGGATTAAGGTTGAGACCATAGTGTCGAAGTTGATCAAACACTGCCTCTAGATCATTTAGGTGATCCATTATATTTTGTGACTTAGCCAATATATCATCCATGCAATCTTCAAGGATCTTATGGATCATATCACGAAAGATGATGATTATGGGCCTCTGATATGTTGATCTAGCGTTCTTGATCCCAAATGGCATCATGTTGTAGCAGAAAGTACCCCATGAGGTTGTAAATGCTATCTTATGCTAATCTTCTTCTGCTATACAGATCTGATTTTATCCTAAAAATCTATCCATGAGAGACAACATCTCATGTCCAATACTGAGGTCCACTATCATGTTGATGTTAGGCAATGGAAAGTCATCTTTTGGACATGATTTATTTAGATCTCAAAATTTAGTATAGATTCTAATGGAGTTATCTAGCTTAGATACTGGGACCATATTTGAAATCTAGTCTGAGTAGTCTATCACTCTGTTTAGTCTAGCTACCAAGAGCTTTTCAAGTTCTATTTTGACCATTAGTGCAACTTTGGGATGCATTTTCTGGAGCTTTTGTTTGACTGGTTTAATGTTAGGATCTATGGATAGATGATGTACTACAAGTTCTAGATCCAAGCCATGCATGTGAGAGTAGGACCATGCAAAGATGTCTAAATATTCTCTTAAAAAGAGCTATGAAGGCCATTTCGTCTACTTCTATCAAGGATGCTGCAATGTGAGTGAGTTGAGGTTGGTCCTCTGTACCCAGATTAACAAGTTTTGTTTCTTTGATGAGAATATATGACTATTATGACTTGTAATCATGGATGATAGGGAGAGGAGAATCTCTATCTCCTAGTACCTCATAAATTTTTTCACCAGGAAATACGCCCTTTATTTTTTCTCTTTTCTAATTTGATAGTGCCCCAGAAAGGTTTTCACTAAGAGATACATTTTTTCTTTTTTATTTTTCTTTTCAATTTTGTGGCTAGAGTCCTCCTCTCCCCCAAAGTATTCCTCTAGGTTCAAGGTGTACACATGTGTGGAATTCTTCCCCCAATTTGGTTGTTGATCTGTAACTCCCATGATGCTTAGGAGCACGGCCATGCTTTCAAACTCATCGATCGGGACGATGCTTGGTTGGTCCCAGTTAATGAGCTCTGGATGGAGGAGTAGAAGGTCAATGAAATGGAGGGATAATTGGAAAAGGACCTAGTTACTGAGGAAGATGTCATCATCAATATTGTCATAGGCTCTCACAATTTTCTCTTTTGGGATGTTTTTGAATTCATAGATGTTACCCAGGGGAATGTGATAAGTTAGACTGGTTTTGGTAGTGCCCCCAGTTGTGTTATGGCCAAGGCTAGATGTATTGTGTTCAAAACCTAGACCAATGTGTCTTTGTAGTTTAGTGGCCTTAATGGGAACTCTCATGCCTTGTTCTTCAAGGGCTAGTCCACCTCCTTGATAGTTCCAATTTTCAGTGACCAGTTTATGGGTGGAGGAATATTTGCCTTTGAAATGATTTAGGAGGCCACTGTTAGGAGGTGTGAGATCTTTGTAGGTCCATTTATTGATATCAAGTGCCATTTCTTGGCTATTTAGAATTTTGTAAGAAACAAAGGTGGTAGGACCCAATTGTGTTGGTTTAGGTGTCCTTTTCTCAATGTAATTGGATGGACACCCATGTGTATGTGGATCAGATGGAAGGGTTCCAATAATGAAAGCATCAGTTAGAATCTATTCTCCTTAGCCTTGGTGGTCGATCTTGATAGTGGATAGAGTGGATGCAATGATGGTGTTTGGATTTGGAAGGGTTGTAGAGGAATTGGCGATAGATGTGCTAATGTCAGTCCTGGGACAATGAATTGAATCTAGATGGGAGGCTTCCAACACATGGCAGTATGTAAAGGGCTTGGGATCTACATGGATATTGATCTCAACTTTGTTGTATGGAAACTTGATACAATGATGATAGGTGGAAGGTATATCCTGCATAGAGTGAACCCACGAGTGCTTAAGGAGGATGTTGTATGGGAGGTCAAGATCAACCACATGGAAATTTGTCTCTTGTATTGTCGGGCCTAGTTGAATGGGAAAGGAGATTGTACCTTCTAATGTTAATTCTAGATTGTCATAGGCCTTGATTGTGATGACATCATTCATGATATCAGCCTTAGTGTATCCCAGTTTCTTTAAAAAAATTTAATTACATAGATTCAGAGCCAAACCATTATCTATCATGACCTGCTTGACAACAAAGTTTTAGAACATGACAGCGATGCGAAGAGCGAGGATATGATCAGACTCAATAGATGGCATATCTGTGGGTTTAAAAGATATAGCATAAGATGTGGATAAGTAAACCACAAGGTTTTGAAAATGACTGGGATCCATGTTGTTGGGAACGCGTGACTCTTCCAAAGCTTTATTCAAGATCTCTTGATGGACATGTGATGTTCCCAAGAGATCCAAGATGGATATTTGGGCTAGTGTATTCCCTAGATGTTCCAATAAGTTATATTGTGCCCCAAAGGATGAGGCAATACTATCACCTACAATAGTTATGTGTCCGCGACATGTGGCAATAAAAAAATTAGTATCAGAACCTTTTACATGAATGATATTGATAGATGGCTCGACTTGGGATATACAATTGATGAGGCTACCATACTAAATATGAGTGGTGGTGTTATTACTAGTATGAGCACTTTTTTTTCCTTTGTTCTAATCATATGTTGAATTAGTGTGTGCATTGGTAGGTCCCTTGTTATTGGCATGGTTAGGGAACAAATTTTGGTATATTTCAAATTGCTATTGGGCGAGGTTTTGTTGGTAGAATACCCTTCAATCTCCTCACAATCAATTAGGTCTTGGATGTAGTGTTTTAACATCATGCACTTGATCGTGGCATGTCCTTTAACATGGTGGTAGTCAAAATATTCTTTGTCATTGAACCATTGTAGTTTTGGAGTAGAGTTCTCAAAAGGTTGCGCTGGTGGAGGATAGACTACCAGGTTTGCTTCCGTCATTTTTCAGAAAATGACATTGATGGGTTCACCCAAAGGGATGAACATGTTCTTAGGTGAATTTTGATCTCTTCTTGGTCTACTCTATCCTTGTTGGATTGATATTGCATTAGTTTGATTCTAGAGATGCTAGGGATTATGCTGATAATTGGGTTGGTTAGCTTGCTGCAAATGTATGGTTTGTTGTTGTGTGGCTTGGTGTTGGGTTTCTTGTTGATATGTTGGGGGAGGTGTAACTTGTTGATACTACAATTGCTGATAGGTCAACACTGGGGAATTATGTTGATAGTGTTGTGATTGTTGGTATTATTGCGCTGGGGTATTTTTCTGATAGTGTTGCGGTTCTTGGTATGCGGGAGTGGATGCTTGAGGGCCTGCCACAACAATCTAGACATGCTTAGTCTTAGTAGCTCCATTAGTTACAACATTCTTATTTTTGTTCCAATATCTGAAGCGATCATTGTTGCCTCTGTCAGGTTGTGATTCTTTATAGTTCTTTATGGCACCATCTTCTACAAGACTTCTTTCAAGATCCATGCCTTTGATTCTGATGTCCTGATAGGTCTGTATA
Organism: Thuja plicata; assembly: GCA_018584345.1. Taxonomy (NCBI): domain Eukaryota; kingdom Viridiplantae; phylum Streptophyta; class Pinopsida; order Cupressales; family Cupressaceae; genus Thuja; species Thuja plicata. Next base: position 2,126,655 of record MU227828.1, on the reverse strand, counting down.
CAATTCATGCACATATGATAGGAAAGCTTGGGATGGAGATTGTTAATAAATATTTTTATGAGATGTTCCTTGGGGAGTTGATAGGACAATCATGTGGTAAGTCCTTGCCAGTGCTAAAGGTAATTGGCTAGGCTCTCTCCTCCCTTCTGTTTAGAATTACATAAATCAAGAAGGGATAGTTCATTCTCTATATTGTGCATGTATTGGGCCACAAACTTCTCTGAGAGCTCTGCAAATGTGGACACTATGCCATGAGGGATCTTGTAGAACCATTCAAGAAAAGTCCCTCCCAAAATATTGGAGAATAAACGCATAAGGAAATTATCACTCTATGCCACTTCTTGGCATGCCATGTAGAAATCGTTTACATGAATAAAAAGATCTCCCTTTCCATGGTATTTGTCAAACTTGGTGTTTCAACATGCTTGGGAAATGAGATATTTGTGAGGGATTGGTCAAATAGATAAGGACAAACTTCCTCAAATTTGAATGTCTTTGCTTCAGTTCTAGCACGTAGCTCTTTAGAGAATTCTTCATTTCTTCCCACTCATGATTAGCTAGTGGGGGATTGTTATTTTATGTCATATTGTTCCCACTCATGAGATATGGGTCAAATGGAGCTAGTGAATATAGAGGGTTTTGCGAAGGGTATTGTGGTGTTGGGTCAACATAGATAGGTTGTTGAGGTGGTGGGAATTGTAGCTAAGGGAAATATTGTGGTGGAGGAGGTGGAAATGCCTAATGTTATTGTTGTATCTGTTGGAGTAGGCATGTATCTATTGAGGTGTTAGATAAGTGAACTTAGGTGACTATGCACTTGCATTCAGTGGTGGTGCGGCATTGCCAAGGTATGAAAAATAGGTGGTCTGAGGTGGAATGCCCCCAGTAGGTGGAATGAAGTAGTTGGTATTGATGGGAACACTAGTTTGCCATGGTGGAGGGACTTCTTGTGATGCAGTGGAAGATAGCATATCCAGGTAGTTGGCATAACTGGGTTGCTACTACTAGTTAGGTTGGGCAGTGGATTACGTACTTGCAAAAGGATTTGCAATTTGTTGCAGCACCTATGTGATAAGGGGATTGGGATGTTGCACTGATGGTTGTTGTTGCTAGGTAGTTTGAATAGGAGGTGGCACTACGGTGAAAGGGTTGTACTATGGCTATGCTTGAGAAGAAAAGGTGTTTGTGCTATGTAGCTAGGATTGCTTCGGTTGTTGATGCTAAATAGATTTCTACTGCGGGATAAGTGGTTGTTGCTGGATAGGTTGTTGCTACTGGATAGGTTGTTACTATTGGATTAGTTGTTGTTGTGGGATTGGGGGATAGGAATTAACATTGGGGTGAAGGGATTGAATTGTGGTTGTTTTGCGTAGGATGTAAATGGATTGGTGGTATGCTACTATGTGGGGATTCCCAAGGCTTGGATGGCGGCTTGAGAGTTATTCCAAGTGGATGAGGAAGCACCTTGTGCTATTTGACTATTTTGAGGAAGTGGTGGTGGAGGATTTAGGTTGGATTGTGCTTGAAGAAGAAGTGTTGGCATAGGTTACGACTGTGTTACTAGTGGAGTGTGGAAAGTGGGCCCTTGTAGAAATAAGGGTTGGTTATAATGATTTGTGAGTGATGTGCCTTTAGTGAATTGGGTTTGCTGCTATGGGTATGCTGTGGAAGAAAAGGGTGGGAGAGGCATGAAGAGTTGGGTGATGGGAGGTTGAGAACTGACATAAGGGTTTTAAATGGAATGGGTAGAAACTATGGGGATGTAGGTTTGCGGGGTTTGGTTTGGTTGTTGTGAAACTAGTGAAAAGTTGGGCTGAAATGATGGGAAAGATTGTGCAGTTGATAGGATAGGTTGCGCTTCAGAATATGTTGTAGGTTGAATGGGTGATGGTGCTTGTGTGATGGGAGGTATTGCTTGTGCTGTGGATGGTGGATAAGGAGGTAGGGCTCCCATGATGGTGGACGGTGTGGGTTGCTGTTTGGTGTGCATTATGGAAGGAGAGAAGGTAGGTTGCACAATCGGCGATATAAGAGTTCCTACATGTAAAGCTCACAGTAGAGGATCAGCAACTTCATTCATGATGAGATTCCCCTGTGAGTGCCATAGGTCTTGTGATAAGCATTGGCATAACCCAAGGTGGTAATTGAATCCCATGCTATTGAATATCTATGAGTACCTGATTGTTGTTGCATCTACTCATGACACTTACCATGTGAAAATGTGCTGGATGATTTATGAACGTTTCTATAGCACTTATAATTGGGATCTTGTTAGTGTCTATCCAAATTTGTTGGATAGGTGTGTTCTATCATGGATTAAAGGAATCCATTGTGTTGGAGTGATCAATCATTGGGTTAGATGAACTAGTTGCCAGATTAAGGGCCATGTATTTCCTCCTCTTAGTGGCTCGTGTGATGGGTGGCATGAAATGAATGTCCTAAACATATGGATGCAAGATGCAAGATTAAATGCATGGATTATCCTAAAAATGATCAAAATGATGATGCTAAGATGCCGATCTAGGATGATGCTACCTACGATGATGGGGACGCTTCCGAAAAGACTAAGGATGACTTGTGAAAAAGACTTATTAAGGATTTCTTTCCTAATGTATGACCAAGGTGGATATGATTGTCAAAACCTAGGATAGACTTGTGATCTTTGGCTGATGAGATTCTCGGTCAATATGAACCAACCTTTTACTAAGGTGATGAGGTTTCATAGATGGAGGGGGTTATCTTAGAATAGTGTGTCATTCTAAAGATACTTAAGATGATGATCCTTGATTTAGGATGAAGGGTAAGCAACCCAACAAGTGGCTAGGATACCAAGAGAAGGATGTCCTTTCTAGGATGATTAGGATTGATAAAAGCTGATGTAGGGTTGCTAGGATTGATCTAGGATTTGCTAAGATTGGTTTAGGATTAACTAAGATGGTTTAGGATTGGTTTAGGATTGGATGTAGATTTATGCTAGGATTATGCTTTGGATGATGTGTGATGTGTTTCTAGGGATGACAACTAGGGAAGTCCTAAATGAAATCTAAGTGATCTAAAAAGAGGAAGAATGACTTATCATAGTTATGAAGCTGCTAGTCATAGTGTGTGATCTTAAGGATGTGTGTTTGCATGAACAACTTGATGATATGATAGATTTTCATAGCACTCAAAGTGAATGGAGCCATTGTTGATGCATAATTTCTGCATAAAGCAAATAAATTTGTAGTTGTATTAGACCCTTTCATACTCTTCATGCTTATGGTTTTCTTTCTCAATGAAATCAATAATATGCTGATATTTCTTTGCCTGTTTGGTGATGGTCTTCTATTCTCGATAGATATGAGGCAAAGGAGTCTTCACTTTTTGGTGCTTGGTGAAATGAGACATGATTTCAATATGATACTATTTCAGGATTAGGCAGTGACTATGACAAGTGTGCCTTGGATTGTTTTGTTTTGAACAAGTGATGATTGTTTGGAATTTGTGAGAAAGAAATCTTGCAAGAGGAAAAGAAACCTTGCAAGAAGCATAAAATGTCAATCTCCTTGGCACAAGGACTTCAAAACTCTTAGACTAGTGTATTTTCAAGAACTATTTTGTAGAAGGTTTATAACACTAAAAACATGTACAAGCACTTACTACCTTAAGGATATAGAGAGCTTGAAGCCCTTTATCCGCATACGTAGGCACACACATAAGAGATAATCAGAATATGACCACCATCTAGTACAAGGCTCCATGATGTCATATTGGTTGAATCCAAATGCTTAGGGTGGCATGAATGGGAAAATTTCTTGAGGAAGTTACTATCTTCCTTGCCCAGCCAATTATCAAGCTTTTGGGGATGGATCAGGCAGGTTGCTAGATTAATGAGTTGCTAGTATTTTTAGGTGTCCCTACAATTGATTTGTATGGCGTGACTCACTTAAGAGCCTAGTTCAACCATGCCAGTATGCTTAGGATATTCACTCAGTATGGACTACCATTGAACATGACCCGCCTAAGCTTGAAGGGATATAGATAGAACTTTAAGTCCACCTTATTTCTATATTAGCCGAAGGATTTAGCAGTTTGGGGTCATTCTCTAGAAGGACTCATGCTTCTTTTGGATAGGCCCCTCTAAGAAGATTTAGAAAAAGATCAAATGGTCATAATCACATTTCTCTTACACCAATGACCATGAAAGCCAATGGGAGAGGATAGTGCGTGATGTGAGGTTGCGCTCTTCAGATTTTGTGCAAGTGCACCAAAGATGCCAAATACATGGTTAATTCCTTTGACAAGTTAAGAAATGTTTGATTGTGCATAAATAAACCTGCAAGTTTGTTCTTTTTATAAGCATGAAATGGAAATGTGCTTTTCCTTGTTCAAATCTAGTTTATGCATTCAAGATGATGTTTGATTGAGTTGTTCAATTTTAAACCCAAATTTGAAGTGTTATTTTCTCAAAGGAATTGCGTAATCAAAAGTGATGTGAGAGGTGTTGTTCAATTTTAAAAGCCCAAAAATTGAAGTGTGGATTGTTATGTCAAATTTCAAAGTTGAAACAAAGATGTTAACCCTTTATGCATTTGAGATTGATTTTGCATGAGTTGTTCATTTTTAAGACCCAAAAGGAGATGTTTGATTTTTCTTGTTTAGTCATTAAAACCCAAACTAGATGTGTGATTGGCTTGTTCAATTTTAAAACCCAAAATGAGAATGTGTGATTGCTTGGTTCAATTCTTTGTGCATTCGAGATTGAGTTTGTTTGATTAGATTAGCATGAAAAAAGAAAGGGTGAATTTCAACGTTTCACCTAATTTTTGGAGGAGTAATCTGAAACTTTAGTCTACAAATCTTGATCGCCCTCTGAGTCATCTTTCTAACACTTTTTGAATCAACAAAAGCAGATTCTGTATGCGATAGTTATGGTTGTTTCCGTGAAGGGGGCTCATTATAGATTCTGAAAGTTTGAAAATTGGTCTATCTGTGATGACATCATCAAGAGCTATAGGGTTAAATTTGACGTCTTGGTGGCTGACACATAAAGAGGATATCCTTGTAGAATGATGTTCAAATGAATGCCAAATTTAACATTAAAAAAGTTTGTGTAAAAAATGTGGGCCCCTGTTGTGTTGGTGCTGATTTGGTAGTCTATCTATGTGGCATAGGGCTATGTGGTACATGGTGATTGGTTTGGATATGGCCCACATGGAGAGATGAGGTGGTAGGGTGAAGGGTTTGGGCAGGAGGTGGAGGCGGAGTGGATGAGTGACGGAGGGTTTAGAGGAGGCGTGGGTTTGGAGGAGACACGGTAGGAGGAGGTGGGGGGTGGGGATTTGGTTGAGCATTTGGGTGGTGGAAGGAAGGTGCAGGTGTAGTGGTTTGGGGAGTGGTGGGCTACGCAGAGTAGTAGAGGTTTCAGGGAGTGGTGGGAGATTGGTGCAAAGGTAGAGTGTGGTGGAGGGTTTTGGTGAGGGTGTGATGAGTAGAAGCCATGCGGTGGGAAGATAGCGTAGGAGATGGCATGGGTAAAAGGAGAGGGAGGAAGATAGTGGAGAAAAGACGGGAGGAGGGAAGAAGAGTTGTGGTTGAGGGGAGAGAGGAGGGAGGAAGGTTTGTAGATGGGGGTATGTGGTGGTAGGGGAAGTGGAGTAGGAGGGTGCAGAAGTGCAAGAAGAGGGTATGCAGTGGTGGGGTAAGGTTAGCAGTGGGTGGAGTTTGGTGTTGGAATGGGGAGAGAGGGAGGTGAGGAGGTGGCAAGAAGGAAGAAGCAGTGGGAGGGTGAAAAACAATGGGAGTTTTAATCCCACATTAGGTATGCGATGGGAGATTTTACCTTTAAATATGCCAACACACAATATATAACATGAAATGAAAGTGAAGGTGGTGCGTGAGTTAGGAGAGGAGGTTAGGGTTTAGATTTATGAATAAAACCTATATAAACAATATCTCCTTCGCGTTAGACTAGTTAGAAAAACTTTTAAAAAACCAAATTTTTTTTCAAATAGACTGTGATTCTACCTCGGTATGCATGCTGGACTGTGGAGTCGCAACCTATAGGTCTAATTTTGACTGTCGCCAGATATAGGTGTGTTTTTTCAAATAGAGACAATAATTTGGACACGATGGTAGAGTCCATTTTGGGCCACGATGCCTCTAAACCTAAAAAAAACAAAAATCTATAAAAACTCAAAAGAGACTATTACGTTAGTAAAACTCACCCATGCAATGGGTCCCACCGAGTGTGCCAAAATGTAAGCTATGAAAATTAGGTGTAAGGGAGCATAATAATGAATTAAAACACTCTACAACTACTAATATAAACTACATACATGATAAGACATAAATGAAACTTAAAATAAGAGATTGCAAACCTCCTACAAACTCATTCCAACTCCATTTGATATTTTGATGTGTCCATGCTTAAGGGATGTATGCTCAAAAGTTTCTTCAATGCTTCAAGATGGATATTGCTTCAAAATGGATGATTATGAACTAAAAATGACATTATAACTCTACATGGAAGATGGATAAAATTGTGAAGGAATGAGGTTTCTTTTATAGAAAATGGGTGAGGAATAAAGGGCCAGGATACAATTCTGAGGAGAGGTCCAGATGCACCTAGAAGAGAGCACATGGATTTTTCTTCTTCAAGTGCATCATATGATGACAAGTGTCACAATATGATTGGGTTGAAAAGAGGGAGGAATGTGATCGTCTTGGTACATGTGTAAAGGTATAAGAGAAGACTCTTAGGGATAGGGTGAGCAATGAGGGCTATAAGAGCAATAATGAGGCATTTATGAGGGTCTTAATGAGGCATGGGTGAAGGGATAAGAGAGATTGAGAAAGTTGACTTAGGTGAAGGGATTGAATTCCTAATCCAAAGATTAGGAATGTGACATCATTAGGGAGAGTTTAGGATTATGATTAGCATGGGTGAAGAGGTTGGGATTAGTTTGAACTCTGAGTTAGGTGGTTGAGATAGGTTACATTAGGGGTTAAAGGGAATATTAATGAATTTAATTACATAAATAATATATTCATTCAATAATAGGGGAATAAGGGTTTAATTAATTATTAAGCTATTGGTTTCTTTTAATAAATAATCAGGACTATAGCCAATTAATTGAATTAATTACTTAGCTGATATGTCCCAGAAGGCACTAAATATGATTGAATTAGAATAATCATATTTAGGTGTCTACAATATGAATTGTTTCTTGGACACTGATATTGGGTCTTTCCAAGTGCAAAATGTTGAAGGAGAAGTCTAGCATGTGCTTTTATCCAAGGAAAAGGAAAATCTAGTAGACCAAAATGACTTATGTATTATGTATTTTTATGGTGCAAGCTCTAAAGAGGGAGTCGATGCAAGACATCAAGTTGATGAGAAAAACAATGTGGAGGAATGCTGCAAATGATGATGAAGTTGGACCGAGCAATGCAAATGGTGACACCTTATCCAATGGTTCTGGTGACATCACCACCCCCACCTAAGAAGAATGTAAGTATGGAATTGCATTATACCAAGTTATATATATATTTTTTAGTTCTATTATACATAGTTGAAATGCCAACTTAGCATGGTATAGATGCACTATGTTATTACTTGTTAAATTCTTTGAAAACTACTTCATCGGTCAATACATATCGAAATGCATCAATATACATATAAAGCTAAGTTGTCTACACTTACCGAGAATCGTCGGTTAACATGTAAAAGATAAAGTTTTTAATGTAAACTGAGATCCATTGGTAATCATGTGAGTTGACAAAGTTGTCTTTGCCATACACTGAAACCCGTCGGTAAAAAGAAAGTTAAAAAGACTGCCTGAAGCATTGCATTTTCACCAAAAAATAAGTTAGTGTTTCAAATAATTAATCTATCTTCACACACCAAGGAGTGGTTGAGCATTAATGAATTGACCTACAGAAAAGTCTATAAATGGACGACATAAAGGGTTTCATTTCTCACCAGCGATTTGAGCGAAGCGGCCAGAGTGAAACCAGAGTAAGAAGTGATAGCATTGCAGAGCGACTCCAACCCGATTCAAAGCACTCCAAGAAGATCAGTTACAACTACAAAGGTTAAATTAAGTACCAAGCATAAATCGAGAACTCTATTTTTCATTTATGGAAAAGCCCTATTGTTAGAAACAATGGCAACCACATCAAGAACCACTAAGTTGAAGATTAATAAGAAGAACAAGGTCAAACTTATCAAGAATAGTACATGTGAGGAACCACATTACAAGATATGCCCATAAGTTTCCTCACAAACCGACAATGCTAGAGAATTCTCAAGAATACCAGCTAGGGTTTTTCTCGTCAAAGATGTGCAAGCATACATACACTACAAGATTGTAGAGATTGGTGACCTGGAGGCTAAACAAGCTTTCAAGAAGCTATGTAAAGATGATAGAACTATAAAAGAAGATAACAAACATATCAAACTAAAAGGGCTCAAAAATGCCCTATGTTTCTTGAAAGAATTTTAGACTAAGTGGATTCGGTCAGTATTGAGCAGGATCCATGACCGAAAGCTATGGCTAGATGAGCCTAAACTGATAACACAAGATGTTATACATGTTGTAACCGGTTATCCAATAACCAAAAAGGTAAGGGCATTGAAGCACCCACCTAAAGCTAACATTGAGAAGAATATAGGAGCCAAATGTGATGGAAGAGGACTAAAGGTATCCACCATTACCGATGATGAACTAAAATTTGGAGCATGTGTCTTAGGATACTGTAAGACTAGAAAAAGGCATGATAAGCATATCTAGGTAACCACAAACCTTAAACAATATGCTAACCTATCTAATTTACATTAGAGTAATTGAAATAGGAATTCACAAACAGTATGCAACAAAAACATAAGAACTCCCTTCAAATGATGCTCAAATTTCTTCCTTTCTTCTTCATAAAGGTAGGTTATGTTTCTCTTTGACAATAACACAAGTGCACAAAGAACTTGAAAGCACAAGTTGATAGTGAGAATACTAGGAGATAGTGGTTCTAACCTTGAAACAGAGGAAAGAATCTCAATTTATAGAAAATGAGAAGCAATTAGGTGAATTAGAGTGCATAAATTCAATACACAATAGAGGAAAAAGAAGGTAGGATTCGTGGAAGCACAATTAGGGGGAAAATGAATGAAGAAATATTGAAGATATTGAAGAAGCACCTCAATAGGGACGTGAATCCTCAATTAAAGGATATGACAATTAGGTGGGATTAGGATGATATAATTCAATAAATAAATAAATATTCCTCACAAATCAAAATTAGTATTTATGAAATTAGAAAATCCCATAAATTAGAATTAGCCAATTAATTAATTAAAAACTAATTAATTGTTAAGACTTAGGAAAAATGGAATAAATAAAGTCAATTTATTTATTCAATTAGGACATGGGGATAAACTATAGGTTATTCATCCCAAGAGGATAGATTAGTGAATTATTGATCAAATTGAAGGTATTAATGTACAATTGTAATGGTTTTGATAATATTGATAAGGATTGGGATCAATTCTGAGGATTCTAGAATAGTTTAGGAAATCACGAGGCATCGATGAGCTTTGACAATGCACCTGAATAATGATGTTTTGAAATGATTGAATAGAGTCAATGAACTTTGATGGCACCATAGGATTGAAATAGAAATGGGGAAACTTCAATGAACTTGGACAATGTTCCCAAAATATTAATGATCAAAAATAGTATTAATGATCTTTGTCAACACTATTGAATTGATAAGGAGAGATTGATAACAATAACATCGATGAACTTTGACAATGTTATCAAATAGCTGATTAAAGGGATACAAAGCATCGATGAACTTGGAAAATACTCCTAGAATGATGACCAGATTGATTGGATTTGGAAGAGGGTTTGATCAATTTGAGGATTTAGTTAATTAGGCATCAATGATCTTAGACAATGCCCTAGAATGGTTGGAATGAGTCCAAACAATTTTGAAAATAATTAGGAATAGAAAAGGATAGATTTGAATTGATTTAGGATGATTTGAAATGGTTTAGGGTCAAATAGGATTGGTTTAGGATCGAATAGGATCGGTTTAGAGTTGATAATAATTGACTAGGAAAATAATTGATTTGATAAAGAGAGTAGAAATATTAGTAACTAATTGAACAATTTTGCGATATTGATTCATCGACGAAAGATACAATGTTTTCATATAATAAAGATCATATGCACAACATACATGAATAATTAGGTCACAAAACATTGTTTCAATTGTAATGCTAAAAATGTTAGAACACAAACTAGCAGGCTCAAACCATTTTTAGGTGTCTACATTTTACCACTCTTTGATACAGTGTGATTATGAGCATTGTGTCAAAGAATCTTGAAGAAAATTCCATTAAAACATGCCCCAGTGATAACAGGATACATAGGTGCCCCCCTCGAGAAATTGACCAAAAAATTCAAATAATAGGATGATTTTTTGACAATGATGAGATAGATCCATGACAATGAACAGATCAGAAATCGGATGTAAAATGAAAAAGATATGATACACAAAGTGCAAAAAACATCGTGACCAATACAAAAGGCAAGGGTTGTGCGTCCATCTAGGAAACCAAGAGGCTATAAAAAGTCTTGGAGAGGGATTTGGAGGTCATTTTCACTCTCACATTTGGAGGAATTTGAGCTCTGGAGCAAGGAGGATGGAGTGAATACCAGTGAAGAATCAGTGTGGGGAATGAGTGCACATCTACTGACAGTTGGCCAATGGAGGACCTGAGGTGAGTACATCTAAGCCTCTCAGTGATTTCTAGGGTTTACATGCATTTCTAGGCATTTTAGGGCTCATAAAGGGTCAAACAAGCTCCATAAGGGGTCTACACATGCCACCTACATAGCTCACATGACCACCTATGTAGGTCACATGCCCACCTACATAGCAAGAAAAGGTGGGATGACCACCCATGCTGCCTACATAGTTGGTAAGCCAAGCTGCGTAGTTGGTAAGCCAAACTACATAGTTGGTAAAAGCAACTGCAAATGATCTAGAGCAAGGTTTGGGGGGTCCTAAACCATCCCAAACTTTCCTAAATAGGTCATGACCCTAGGAAAAGGTCAAAATTAGGTCAAAGTTGGTCAAAATAGGTCCTAGGTTGGTCAACAAGTAACATATAGTACAAAAAGTTGACCAAAGTTGCACAGTGATGACAAGAGGAGCTCGCGATTCCAAAAACATAGGAGAGAAGACCGACATGTCTAGATATCTGGCACCAATTGAGAAGTCATGAGAGGCAGATCCTAGCCTTGCTAGGACTGTACTATATCACTTATATGCCCAAGATTAGGGAAAATCAAGGCTTGATTACATTGCTTGTAAAATAGTGGCATTTGAAGACAAGCTCATTCCATCTATCGACATGTGAGGCAATAGTGACCTTAGAGGACGTGTGGCACATCCTCAGGATTCCCATCCATGGTGAGATAGCAAAGTATGACACTACAATAGGGAAATAAATACTACATAGAATGTTTGACACTAACGATGAGGACCTTGATATCTAGGATTACGAGATCCAGTGGGAGATAGTTGCGAGACAACATGATAGGCTAATTGCAGTGATATGTGGGGTGATTGTATGTCTACTAGTGCCTGAAAAATGAGGCCACAAACTCCCTATCAACTAGGGGAGAGTTATAGAGTGCATGATCATGGAGGGTACAATGTTCACATGGGGTCCATGTATGTTGGTGATGACATACTACTAGCACGGCGTACAGGGGAGGGTTATCTATTAGTAGTGTGATCACACTGCTGCAGGTTTGGGCATATGAGCACATAGCTATCTTTTGGCCCATTGCTTAGAGGATCATACAACTAGACATTCCATATGTGTATTTTTATTAGGGAGCGCTTGCATAGGGACTGCTAGGATACACATTGTATTTTAGGAATGAGATTGACCTACTCAGAGATTTCACATGGAAACCATATCGAGATTTCCCTAGATGGGATGATGAAAGAGGCAACCTACCTTACTGCCAACATGAGAGGTACCTCATTAGGAGGACTATCATGGGTCACATGGTGATCAAGATTTAGCTGCCAGAGAGAGTATGCAAACAGTTTGGAGAGAGGCAGGGAGTACCAACAAGTACAACATTTTTTGGTCGATCGAGGGCTGAGGCCATGGCATGGGGTACAACACTCTAGCCTTAGGTGGCATACACAGATTTTGAGTAGTTAAGGCCTAGATAGTGGGGAGGAGGTGTAGATATAGCACATGCAGGGACTACAAATGAGTATGACCGATGGTTTTTTGAGCATAGGCATGTTCCTCTGACAGATCTAGAGGTGTCAGTACCAAGAGTGCGGATGGCCAGGGATGAGAGCATAAAGGAGGAGGATGAGGATGAGAAGGATGAGGAGGATGATGAGGATGAGGAGAGTGACAAGGATGAGGATTATTTTGATAGGGATCTCAGTGATATTCTAATGCAGATGGATGAGGATAGGGATGATCCACTACATGAGGATGACATATAGGTTTCTGATAATAGGTTTGAGGATGATAGGAAATAGATATAGTGCATTGCAAAGCTGACGAGCTAGATAGACTGACTGGCACTAGAGAGAGACATAGATAGAGCTACATGGGCTATAGACCATTCATCATGGATTGTCAAGCAATCATCACTCACAACACAGATGGATAGGTCAACAATAGAGAGGGATATGTTTCTCACCTATCAAGATACAACTATGTCTAGGGCACAGAGAGTAGAGGAGGAGTCGCAGTAGTTCATTAGGATGATCAAAGATGCCAGCGCACACAGGGTTGTAGAGATGTTAGGGGATTCTCAAGCAGAGTCATAGTATTGGAAGGAAATGTACAGGAGAGGTGTGCCTTGAGAGCAGTGGGCACTGAGTTATAGAGTGTCTTCTAGTAGATTGTACTCTCATAGGACACAGAGCAGTGGGGGAGTGCTAGGACTGATGGGGCCACCTAGATCAGGATAGAGGGGCATCAGATAGGGGGAGCCTCATCTTCTAGACATGAAAGGGATCAAGAGGACTGAGAGTGCAAGGGATGACATGAGATTCTCTCTAGTAGAGGGACACTTTTGATAGACATGTTATAGATCATGAGCCTATAGGCCTCAGTGTATATAGACACCTTGATTTTTGTATTTTGATACTTTTTTGAGATATAGATACATGATATGTGTAATACCCACCTCTTATGTTGCTTTTCAGTTTGTGGATGCCAAACTCTTTTAGGCATTTTGGATGTATGTGTTGATTCTATCAGATGGTTTAGATGATATTTATATGTTACATTTCAGTATGTTCTTGATCCATTATTATCATGTTGTATCATTAGTGTATATGTGATTTATGGTTATTTTATGATGCTTATGTATATGTTAGGATTTCATTTCGGTTATGGTTTTCTGACAATACTGACCATAGATTTATATGCACATGGATCACTGTATGTTTCATTACTGTTTGATGTGCTTGGTATGGTATGGGACAGAGTTGTAGTTACTTGCTTCGGCGAGATCCACATGATAACCTAGTCTCAACCATTGGTTGCCATATGATATATGCATGTATGTTCGTCTTTGTGATGACAAGTTTGCAGGTACCGGGCTACGTCTTCCCTGAATTGGCAGGAGTGAGCGTGCCCTATCGCATTAATCTCAATGGTAAGAGAGGGGAGATAGTTTTCAGGTCCAAATCCTATC
>MU227828.1:2068292-2109643 GCA_018584345.1 Thuja plicata | reverse complement strand
GTAATTCTACGTCAAGGAACCCTCGAGGAATGTTAATCATGTATGAGTTGTATTTCATGTATGTCATGTACTTCATTGTGTTGCTTCCGTATTGCTATTAATATTGTTTGTAAACATTTAAAAAAAAAATTTATTCCGTGAACTTAGTGTCGTGTTTAGGTTAAGTTCTCCTGGGTTCCCTGGCGGGGCATTACAATATGCAGCTACTTTATGATGCACATGATGGATTCTTATGTTCATTATTTTACTTTCCTGTTATATGATGATGCTTGGATATTGCAATGTATATCCTTTGTTATGCAATATATATATATATATATATATGTTATGAAAGCAAGCATTGTTTTTGCCTTTTTTTTCTATTTGAAATGTATGATTGCAAAATGAAAATGTATTTTTGGAGTTTTTTCTCATTTATGAATGAATGCAAAATGCACATGTTTTTGGTGTTTTTCCCTTTTATGAATGCATGTATGCAGGATACACATGTTTTTGATATACCAAAGTACTAGATCAAGATGAATGCGAGGACTGACTGAAGAAGTGTTAGCAGAAAGTGGAATTTAGATGAAGAAATGTTAGTAAGATAGAAATATTTTGGCTTTGAGAAGTGAAATTATGTTATAATAGCTTATTTTGATATTGCAAAACCAGATGTAGCATATCGTAACACAAAAGCCAGAGCAAGAAAGTCATCCTTTTGCATAAACAAACATGATGCAGACAAAGGATGATCTTCTCCATCCCAAAACATATAGTAGACATGCCCCAGAATTTCATCAGATCATCAAATAGGCAGAAAATAAAGCAAAAGCTAGTCATAAACCATTCGGGCTATTCTCATAAGTTCAGATAATATCACCGAGTAGCATAGGAACATGATAAAAAAAGAAAATCAATAAAAGATAAAAACACTCACTGAAACAATGTGAGCCAACAACCATTCTGATCTTTTTGTTACTTTCATTAAATGTTCTTTGATTGATAGCTTAGATAGGAAATTGATTTATTGGATAATTGATTGATAAATTGGACAGATTGATTGGTTGATTGATAAGAAGAAAGATTGAACAAGTCCAACTAGATTGAATGTTGAGTCATAATGATCTAGATCATGTTTGTGAGAACATGATTTCGTTAAGCACAAAATGATGAATTTTCCACTGAGGTCTGCAAACATGATGATCGATACGCAAAAGAAAGACAAGTATGTACAAATTTATTGTAGATTTTTTAAGAAGCTTTTGCAATTTTTAGGATTTTTTGAGATATTTGATTTTTTTTGTGATGATCTTTTTTTAGGACTTTTATGATTATTAGGATTTTTTCAGCATCGTATTTTATTTTTAGGGTCTATTTTAAGGATCGTATTTTGATTTTTAGAGATTTTTTCAGGATCATTATTCAAAATTTTTGGATTTTGAGCTTCTTATTTGGATTTTTAGGATTTTTTCAGGTCATTAAGATATTTACAAGTTATTATCTCCAATATGATAGTCGAGAAATCTTATGGATAAACTAGGTTCAAGGTCTTTCCCCCAATTCGAATTCAAATTCAAAGGCCGTCTGTGCCAAGAATCAACTCCAAGACAGAAGAGAGAATATATACAGAGGCCAAAGAGACAGACAAACTAGGTATACAAAGAGTAAGACAAAGGAAATCAACCAGTTACAGGCCATAAAGGGGCACTAGGGTCGATTCAAAGTGCTATTTTATCTTTTTTGATGTTTTTGCTATTTTTTAGAATTTTTTGCATTTTTTCAGGATGCATAATACTTATAGAGGTGCATGTTGTTTAGTGCTTCTAGACATGGTTCTCCCTCTGGTGTTGCAATCTGATACACTCTAGACCCATATGGTGTTGTAACTATATAGGGGCCTTTCCAGTTTGGTTCAAATTTCCCAGGATTTTCTCTGTGTGGCTAGGTTTTGTAATTCATTTTCAGAACCAAGTCTCCAATCTAAAAATTGTTAGCTCAAAATTTCTTGTTGTAGCTCCATGTGAGATAGTTTTGATATGCTTGCAAGTGTAGAAAGGCATTTTGTCTCCGCTCATTTAGCATTTCAAGCTCATGCAACCTAGAAACTCTATACTGTTCATCCACAACAATGCCTTGCAAGGATACTCTTAGTGATGGAATTTCAACCTTGATAGGTAATATGGCCTCAACATCATAGACTAGAGAGTATGGGGTTGCACCAGTGGGGGTGAAAATGATAGTTCTATAGGCCCAAAGAGATGGATTTAGTTGCAGGTGCCAATCTCATCCACCATCATTGATGGTCTTTTGAAGGATCTTGATGATTATTTTATTAGATGCCTCTGTTTGACTGTTGCCTTGTGGATAGTAAATGCTAGAAAATCCATGATGGATTTTGAATTTCTCACAAAACTTTGTAACATATTTATTTTGGAATAGGATACCATGATCAGTAATAAAATCCAAAGGAACTTTATAGCGGCAAGTGATATAATTCATGATGAATTTGGAAACTTGCTTGCCGGTGATATATGTCATAGGGATAGCTTCCACCCATTTGGTAAAATACTCAGTGGCTGTTATGATATACTTGTGGCCATCAAAAGATAGAGGTGTAATCTTCCCTACAAGATCAAATGCCCATTGAGAAAAAGGCCATGGAGAAACTAATGTCTGTAGATCCTACACCGAAGCATGAATCAAATTGCCATAGATTTGGCATTTTTCACATTTCTTAGCAAACTTGTGTGCGTCTTGCTCCATGGTGGGCCAATAATATCAATCTCTTACTAGCTTATTAGCAAGACTTAAACCATTGAAATTTCCTCCACAAATACCATCATGGACCTCATGTAAAGTAGTTTCATCCTCTCATGAATTGATGCATCTAAGGAGGGTTTGGTCATAGGCTCTCCTATGGAGGGTATCATTGACGATGACATAACAAGAGGCTTGTTCGATAAGGGCTCACCATTTTTTTTGGGATAGGGAAGGAGGTAAGATATGGGCATGTAGATAATTGTAAACATCTTGGTACTAGGGGGAATCAGGACCAACAATATCACACACAAACTCAGATTGTAGAATATTAAATTCAGGAAGCAATAGCTTCTCGATGAGAAATTCACATCTTTCTTCATTGCTTGGCATGTCAATCATAGAATAAATAGTGGCCATAGCATCTGCATATTTATTATGTACCCGACAAAGTTGTCAAAAGTTGATTGTGACAAATTACTCCTTTAGAAAGTCAGCCAACTATTTGTAAGGTACTAACTTTCCATATTTGGTTTTACAATCATTAGTTACTTGTCAGAGGACTAATTGGGAAGCACCATACACTCTAAGATGCTGGATTTTCCATTGAATAGCAAGTTTGAATCCAGTGACAAGTGCTTCATCTTTGGCGATGTTGTTGGTGCATGCAAATGCAATTCTGTAAGATTTTGGTATGACATCACCTTGTGGGGTGACAAACATGATGCCTACCCCCAATCCATGTCTAGTGTGTGATCCATCAAAATAGAGTTGACATTCATTGGAGTCAGTGAATGTGAAAATGGACTCAATTGGAAATTCTGAGAGCAATGGTTGATCATCTAGAACTGGTGCATCTGCAAGCTAATTGGCTATCACCTGGCCTTTTCTTGCTTTATGGTCTATATACTCTATGTCAAACTCACTCAGGAGCATGACCCATTTGGCTAGGAAACCTATGAGAGCTGATTTGCCTAAAAGATACTTCAATGGATCAATCTAGGACACGAGCATAGTTTTTTGATGTAGCATGTAATGTCTTAATTTCTGTGTTGCAAAAACCACAGCAAGACAAGCTAGTTGATTGAGTGAATAATTTAATTCATATCCAACCAGTGTTCTTCTTATATAATAGATAGCTCTTTCTCTTCTGTTTTCATCACGTTGTGCAAGAAGATCACCCAATGTAGTTTCTGTAGCAGAAATATACAAGATGAATGGCTTTCTTGGAATGGGAGGCATCAATATTGGTGGATGTAATAGATATTCTTTTAGTTGTTGGAAAGAGTGCTTACATTTTTCATTCCAATGAAAAGTCACACCTTTATGCAGCAGATTTTGAAAGGACTAGCACTTATCTACGAGTTGTGTAATGAACTGGTAGATAGAATATAGTTTACCTTGTAGACTTCTCAGCTTTCTTAGAGTATTTGGAGGAGGCATTTCTAAAATAGCTTGCACCTTTGTAGGATCCTCTTCAATACCTCGTTGAGAGATAATATACCCTAGGATTTTGACATAAACAACTCCAAAAACACACTTTTTGGGAGCAGAGGAGGTCAAAAACATAATCGTCTATCAGGATATGCATGAAGTCATGTAAGATTGTGGTCATTGCCCGCTGATAAGTTGTTTCAGAATTCTTGAGGCCGAAGGGCGTGACATTCTAGAAATAATTTCCCCAAGGACATGTGAAAGTTGTCTTGGGTTGATCTTAAGGGGCGATCTAAATTTGATTGTAACCAGAAAATCCATCCATCAGTGATAGAATCTCGTATCCTGTAGTCATGTTGATAATGATGTCAATGTTAGATCATCTTTAGGGCATGCCTTATTTAGATCATGAAAATTAGTACATATCTATATGCCCCCAGTGTTCTTTCTGACAGGTACTAGATTTGAAATCTAGTCTGCGTAATCTATAGGTCTGTTAAAACCAACATCCAGTAATTTCTTCAATTATACTTTTACCAGTAGAGCTGTTTGGGGATGCATTTTTCTTAGCTTCTATTTGACTGGCTTCACACCTAGCTTCAAAGGAAGGTGGTGAAGAAATAATTCAAGATCCAGGCTAGGCATATTAGCATAGGACCATACAAAATTAATTTGGTGGTCAAGAAAGAATCTGACAAACTCATCCTTCTCTTCTGGTGATAGTTATGCTGCAAATTGTATGATCTTGGGGTTGTTTGGCATTCCCAAGTTGATTTCCTTGGTCATTTCAATGAGAAATGTTGACTTCTCCTTTAGAAGGGATATGTCCAATCTTCCATCCTTGGGTGCCTCAGAGAGGTTTTCACCCTCGGATACATCCTTTTTTTTAACTTTTGCATGGTAATTTGGTGCCTTTCAGTTTTCACGCGAGGACCTATTATTTTAATTTTTTCCTTTTTTAATTTTATCATTTTCATTTTTGCAATTGGAAGATGGAGTTGAATCCCCAAAATATGTTGTAGTGACAAGGTCAATAGAGAACCCTTCCTTATGGTCACCAGATGGCATGCCTTCTTAGAGCTCAAAGAATTTCACTATTGCTTCATCATTTTTGAAGAAATCTAAGCTCGGTGATCCTTGTTCATCTCAATCAATAATTTTAGGGTAAACTAAGGGGATGTCATCATGAGTAGTGAAATTTTTTTTGAGGCTAGAGGTAAAGGCAAAGATTTAAATATTAGTATCTTTAGAGTCAGAGACTTTGTGCACTGAAGGTTCATGACTGGGATCCCAGAAAATTCTAGCCCAGGGATCAGGATAGGTTATTGGAGGAGGTATTATGTTAACATGTTTATCTTCAATTAGTGGGTCATCAGATTCAGAGAAGACATGGTCAATCTCATAAGAAATAGAGGAATAGGATGTCCATTCCCACTCATTGGAATCAGTAGTTTTAGAACAGGGAACCGTAGATGCCTTGTCATCACTCAAAACATCTGTGTTTTTACATGAGGCCATTTTAGAATTTGAAGAGCCAATTCGCAATGGTTTAAATCTAATTTCCAAATGAGGAGGATGACCTTTTGTAGAAATAGGTT
This sequence comes from Thuja plicata, assembly GCA_018584345.1. NCBI lineage: Eukaryota > Viridiplantae > Streptophyta > Pinopsida > Cupressales > Cupressaceae > Thuja > Thuja plicata. The sequence goes on along the minus strand of MU227828.1, from coordinate 2,103,872 downwards.
CAACAATCCCTTGCTTGTGTACTCCAAGACCACTATAGCCATCATAGCCTTTTTTCTGCATGAGTGTGAACCCGGGCCCATATATTTCAACGAGTATCTTAGTGGGCTCTTGTTATTGTTTACATTTACCTTTGAAAATATAGTTTGATGCATTGTCATATACATTTCCTTCATGCAAACCTCCCCACCTAGTGAATGTGGGTGAGGGCATAACTCTCATGGTGGTATTTGGTGGTTGTTTTTGCAATAATGTTGGTTTTCCAAAGGAATTTGGAGAGAGAGGAAGCTTCCCAATGTGAAAGGCTTGCAACATTGTATACTCTCCAAAACCTTTATCTTCAATCTTCATCTTTCCTTTGACCATTTTTCAAGGGTGGCTGCATCAACATATTTGGAAGAATTAGATGGGGCAGTTTCAATGTTTGTAGGCACCTGTTGTGTAAGCCCTTCTTTAAAATTAGCACATAATTGGAAAGGTTTAGGATCACCTGGTACAGTGATCTCAGCTCCATTATGAAATTGTTTTAGACATTGATGGTATGTGGAGGGAACTACCTTCATGGCATGGATCCATGTGCATCCTAAGATCATGTTGTAGGGAAAGTCTAGATCCAAGACTTGCAACAATGTGTTTTTAGTAATAGGACCAATTCATATGCACAGTATGATGACTAATTTGGAAGGACGTTCAACATCATTATATGTATTTATTGTGATTCTCTTGGAGGGGTCAATATCACTCTCATTGTAGCCAAGATCAAGGACAACCTTTAAGGTACAGATGTTAAGTCCTGCTCCACTGTCTATCATGACTCGCTAGATTTTGGCATTATGGAAAAAGAATTCAAGATGAAGGGGATCATTATGGACAAGTCGGTCATGTGGAACATCATCTTTTGAAAATGTGACATGCTAGGATGCAGAGAAGTGCCTCATCATGGCCTGAAACTAGTTAGTGTCAATGTCAGTTAGAATAGTGGATTCTTTCAAAGCTTTATAAAGGAATTCCTTGTGCTGGGTGATGTGCATAGTAGATCAAGGATAGATATCAAGGTAGGGGTATTACCAAGCTGGTCGACAAGATTGTAATCTGAAGGTACCTTGGGTTTAGATGGTGTGCTAGACAGAGTAATCTTGGTACAATGGGTGGTGACTGCACATTGAGGGTTACTATGTCGGAAGGTTAGAGTGGACACACATGTATCAGACTCAAAGAAGTAATTGATGGTATAATCATGGACAATGCAAGTGTAATTGACATTGTTCTTTGAATTTTAATTCGATGTAGATGCATTCCCCTTCTCATGATCCACCAAAGGATTTGTGAAAATGGTATGGTCATTATTGGAAGATCTCATTGTGGGTTCGACTTCAATTACACCTTGATCAATGAGATCTTGGAATTTATGTTTTAATTGATAGCAGGAATGGGTTCAGTGTCTTTTTGTCTGATGATAATTGAAATATTTGTTGTCATCCCACCAAGGGGGTTTAATTTCTAGTTCATCATGAATGTCAGGTAATTAAATGTAATTGTTTTGCAATAACTGTTGCAATACCAAATGAAGTGGTTCACCCAATGGCATGAATTGTCTTTGTGGTCCATCTATGCTTCTCTGTGGTTGACGTTGCCAATTTTGTTGTGTGTTATTATTCTTTTGCACTTGAGGTTGTGTTGGAGCTGGCGCTAGAGGTGGTGCTTGAGTCATAGTTTTCTTATTTGTGACAGTTGGTCCTTTGAGGCTCAGTTTTTGTTGTGTTGCATTGACCTCTTGTGCATTGACAATGCCATCATTCATGAAATTTTTGTTTCGAGACCAAAATTTTGGCTTGTCACTTGAAGTGATTACATTCTGATTGTCCTTGTTGATTTTTAGGACTCCTTTCTTGATAAGAGAATCTTCAATATCAATTCCTTTGTTCATGAGATTTTGAATTATGCTTTGGCATCTCATTTTGAGCTCATACATAATTTCTGGTACCATATTTTGAATGAATAATCATATTTTTTGTTATTATGGAACATCAAAAGTAAATTGAATAACCAAATCCCTCCATCACAACAGGAAAGTCATTGATGATTCTCCAACTTTTTGTTTAGTTGTACGCAAGTCAGTCAACATAACCTCACTAGATATGTTAAATGAAAAGTGAGAGATGAATTTATCACCCATTTCTTTCCATGACTTAATATTTCTGAGTAACTTAGAGTACCATTCCATTTCTTGACCTCCAAGGATTTGAGGAAAGAGCCTTATGAGGTATGTGCCATCATTGTGAACCTCAATGCAAGAAGTATAAAACTCCCTAATATGATCGATTGGATTACATTTTCCATTGTACTTCTCAAATTTGGGTACTTCAAAATTCTTTGGAAAAGGAGGCATGTAAATGCTTGAATCAAATGGATTAGGACATAGGTCTCATTCTGTATAAAGTGTCTTTTTTCCTTGAATTGTATGTCATTTTGTTGTTTCTACAAGCTTTGGATTTGTTGAATCATCTCATCATTCTACGAAGACTTCATATCTTTTCCATGTGCATCAGAACAATGTCTCTTCTTAGAAGCGATCAAGCATTGAGTATATTCTGAGGCCTCTTATTGTAAAAATTCAGAGGAGATGTCATGAAGTGGTGCCATTTTTTGTTTGGCACATTGTTGAGGATCTTTCACATGTTGCTGATTTAATGGTGGAAGATTATATTTTTGACCTTGTGTCGTATAGTATGGTTGAGAAACTTGTTGTTGATAACTTGGTGCATACTGTTGTTGTTGAGATTGCACCATATGTTGTTGTTGTTGTGACACATTTTTGGTTTTGTGAAACATATTGTTTAAATCGATCAGATTTCCACAATCCATTGAGTTTATAGCTAGATTTCTGGTGTTGATTGTGTGTGTTTTTAAGCATCAACGTTTCGGATCACACTCCGTGATCCATCATCAGGATGAGAGAACAATAAGGAGAAAATAATGATGATGGATCACGGAGTGTGATCCAAAATGTTGATGCTTAAAAACACACACAATCAACACTAGAAATCTAGCTATAAACATATTGTTGTCTCTATGGAATGTATTGTTATTGAACATGTTGTTGTTTATGTTGTTGTTGTTGTTGTTGTTGTTGTTGTTGAACATGTTGTTTCCGTTGTTATTGAGCATAATTTTTTTGTAGAGCATGTATTTGTTGTTGTTGTTGATCATATTGCTTTTGTAGAGCGTGTTATTGTTGTCAGAAATATTGTTGGATATATTATTTTTGTTCTTAGTGCACTTGTTGCACCTTTGGACCTTGCATATGTTGTGTGATAGGATGAGATTCTTGACCTACCTACATTTTTTGTTGTTTCATGTTATGAACTTGTTGAAATTTGAGTGGTGCAAGTATACCGCCAAGACTTGCAGTCTTACATTTTAATGGTTTTGCTTGAGACATCATGTTAACTTGTGCTACAAATTATTGCTTCACTAGTTGTGATATATCCATAGGTGGTGCTTATTGAGCCACTTGGGGTTGTTTCACTTGTTATGTGACATGTGTTTGTTGAGTCACCTTAGGTGGAATTGGTGTGATATCAATGATGTTCTTCTTCTTTTGATCTTGCAACATACTTGGCAAAGTTGTAGGAATCACATGAGATGTATCAAATGTGCGTACCCTTGGTGGTTCATTGAATGGTCCTTTGGATGTTGTAGCATTTGAAGTACTTCCTAGGAATGTTTCATGAGTTACCAAAGGAGGACCACTTGGTTGTGTTTCTTTAAAAGGGGGTACATCTCACATTCCCCAAGGAAATGTGAACATCTCTTTTGGTTCTTTGGGCAAGTGATTCTTAAAATAAATCCTCCATGTCCTTTGAGGATATTTCTTAGAGACTTTTGTAGCATCCACCGTCTCTGAAGGAGGGGGTACTATCTATTCAAATAAAGGATTATCCAATGGTACATAATGTTCCTTTTTAGGAATATCGACAGTTAAATCATTTTTTTGTCTTTTTTGTGTTGCCTCCATAGTTGACTCATTAAAGGATTGGTTCTCTTCCAAAGTAGATTGTGAGGGATTTTGATATTCCAAGAATAATTGAGAATTTGTCTTTCATATTGCTTTGATATATTGTCTTTGATCTTGAGTCATGAGATACATTAATGTTTACAATTTTTTTTTGTTTTTAACAACTTCGTCAATGTCCTCTCTAGGTAAATCTTTGAAGGAAACAAATGTTTCATGTGAGTCTCCAGAATCCAAAGAGGGACTTGACGCATTCTAGGATCTTGATTATCTTGCGGTGGTGGAGGAGGTTGATAAGATCCAAAATCTGTGTTTTGTATAGGTTGTTGTTGTTGTAGATAATTGGGTTGGACTTGATTAAATTGACATGTTTGTTGGTATTCCTCCTCAGGTGTAGGGGGAATGCTACCATGGCTAGGTTGCATAGGTACAAAAATTGGTTCAAAGGTTGGTGGGGGTCCCCACTAAATAGTTCCAAAATTTGGGGAAGTATTTGAAGGATATCCCATATTTCATAGAACATTGCTTAGGGTTGTACCAGGGATCATCTGTGTGGTGATAGGTCCTTGAGGAAATGTGACATGTCTTGGGTCATGAAATGTTTGATGAACTTCTTCCAATGGTTGCATATTGATTATGTCAGTTTGGTTCTGAAATGCAATACCTTGTCTTGGATCAAAAGGTAGTTGTGATTTTGGTTGTGATGTAAACATAGGTAGATAAGGATCTTGTTGCCTTTTGGATACTTGAGATATTGTGAAAACTAACATGACTACTATATGCAAATGCAAGATTTTTTTAGATTTTTGGAAATGCAAATTTTGAAATGAAAGGAGCTTATGAAAAATACAATCTAAGGTTTATGTAACTATGTTTTTGGTTTTTTGGACTTTGACAATAAATATTTGTAAAGGAGACAAACCTAAGAGCATAAACTCATGAGGTTGAATAAGAATCTTGACTTGAAAAAAAGGATTGAGGGACAAGGGACAAGTTTAATAGAAGGGACTAGGTAAAATCCATAATGACAAAGGTGGAATATGACCAATCTATAAGGGGGGGTTTGAAATTTTTTGGACAAAGGGGACCAAGTCAAGATCCTATTTTTAGCATCATAAAGAAATGTTCCGTGATTTGGATACTTTCTAGGATTGTTTGCAAAGCTTTTAAAGAGGATCTAAAATGAGGTATGTATGAAAGAGGACTATGATTAGGGCCTATGAAAGAGGGATTATAATCAGGATTATGATGAGGCCTAAAAATCAAGGGAATTTTAGAAATGCAAATGCAAGGAGATTAGGACATGAATATGAAAGATGAAGACTATCAAGCATGTCAAGAGGTTCCAAGTGAAAAGTTTAAGGTTCCATATGTTTACTAAAAGACAAGGTGTGTCTTGACCATTTGACTGTTTTTGAAGCTGATTTGGAAAAAGTGTTCTTTAAGAAGAATATTTTTAAGATTTTGTCATTTTTATTAAAGTTTGAAACACTCACGCAAGACACTTCATTGAGAATGACTGTGGTAAAAAGGAACAAACACACCACATCTTAAGGATAGAAAGAAATATATCTATTGAATCCCCACTTGAACCAAAGTTCAGTCATGCTTACTAATAGCAGAAAACTTAGAAGCTTGGAGGCATAGGCTCCTCCTTACAGTGCACTCACTTATCAAGAACTCCAAGCTTTGAATCCCAAGGGTCATCACTTCCCAAGGGACAATTGTCTCGACTAATAGCCATAAAAGTGTGGGGCATCTTAGTTGGTCTCCAAAATTCTAATCTAATAGATAGAAGGTTTTTGGATACTACAACATGGTGTTTAGTAAAGGAATTCATTTGGGTGGTTATGCGTGCGACATATTAGCTCCGTTACGAAGGCCTCCTAGCCTATAGAAATTGCAATCTGTAGGTTTTTACGCACCACAAGGGTGCTGAGGGATATCTTATTCCTAGTATAACATATTCAACACCTGTTCATTGTGAGATTAATCACAATGACATATTTTCTATATCAGTTCATAAGGGCTTGGCTTTAGCCTGTTACCGGTTGGGCAATCCACTCTCACTGGCTCTGTTAAAGCACTTGGGAGGTAGCCACACTAAAGGATTTGCATGGATTTCTCTTACACCAAAGATCCATGAAGACGAGGGGAGAGGATACATCCATATAGTTCCTAGGGTTTACAAAAACTACAAGACACTTCAGACACATGAACAAAATGATTCATTTCAAAGCACCAAGCTGAAGTGTTTTCTAACTACTAAAAGCACACATGAAAGTTTCAGAAAACACACAAGGTATTCTACAAACATCCTGCAACAAAATCATTAGTAGTTTTATGATTTATGCTTCATCCCATGATTGCCAAAATGCTGCACAAATCATTAGTAATAGAGAAATCTAGTATACCAAGTGCAGAAATAGATTTAGGAATGCAGAAAATCAGGAAACTTGCATGAAAACCATCAATTTTACCACTTGTGCAGAACCAGGGTACCATATACATGAAACCAAGGTACCACCTATGTAGAAATAGGATATCAACTATGCATCTTTTGACCACCTATTCAGGACCTACAACCAAGTGCACAACAATTGATCAGAAGCCTAAAAAGTGGTAAAAACTTACAAAATCAGAGGTATTTTCCACATCTAAGCATGTAAGACTATAAGAAACAAAACTAGGGTTCATTCCTTATGCAATTTATTATTTTTTTGAAGATATTGAAATCAATTTGAAACCCTAATTATCCTATATGTGCATTAAATCAATTTAGGAACACCTTAAACAAGAAATATGCATTTGATCCTAAACTAGTTCAAAGTTCATTTTATCTTCCAAAATTAGGTGTACTTGGTTTCACACCGGGTCTCACATTTAAATGATACATTATAAAGCTTGGATATAACCCTCACATGTCAGCATAAGACCACCCAAAGTTAATTTTGTTTGCTTGAAATAATTCAATGAACTCCTTCCTTTCTGATGGACTCAAAGATGCTGCTAAGTAAATAAACTTGGGATCGTCTTCGGTGCCAATGTTAACTTTCTCTGTTGGTTCAATAAGGATGGGTTATATTTCATATTCATGTTCTTGTAGGGTATCCAACCTCTCTTCCTTAGGTGCCACAATTGGGTTTTCACTTTTGGAAACATACGATATTTTTAATTTTTAAGGTTCTAGCACTGCCACATGGTGGTTTTCACCACTAGACCTTTTCATCTTTTTGTATTTTTTTCTTTTATTTTGTGGATTGAGAGATTGGACCCCTGCCTCTATCATTATGTCCAGATTGTATTCATTGATGGAAGAATATGGCTCAACCACATTGAAGTATTGGGCCATTGCAAGTTCATTGGGAAAGTATAATAAGTCATTTGGTTTGGATAAATCCAAATTAATGAGTTTGGGGTGCATTAAGGATAAGGATTCATTTGGAAAATTTTAATTCAAAGGGTTTAAGGACATGTCCTTCACTAGAGTCCTCACTTATTTCCATGGGAAAGAATTCATGTGGATTAAATACAATGTTTGAATCACCCCCCCATGAAGGTACCCAAGATTCACCTATCCATTGACTAGTCCTAGATACTTGACCTATGTTAGATTGTTGAGGTTCACTTGACACTTGTGTAGAATTCAAACCTTGATGTTCATTGTATTTTCTTGTGACATTGGGAATAGTTTCATATGTGTGAATAAAATCAACTTCTATGTCACCACAAGATTCTTTAGAAAAGGAATCCCAATCATAATCCCCAGAATCATCTTCACTCTCAGAACCTACCATGTGCACATGTTCATGAAAATCATGCATTAGACTTGAACTTTCTCCTTTTTGTTGAAAACCTATGCCGGATTTCTCTTCTTTTGATATCCAAGCTAGTTCAATGGGTTCTAGTAATCCTCTATTCCAGAATCCTAAGGGTCCTCTTCCCTTATATCCCATTTTTTGCATAATTTGATACCCTTTTCCATATTGATCAGTTTGAATTTTGATGTGTTGTACTCTTTCCATGGGATTATTTGAAGTGTCTTCCTCCTTGTAGAGCCATTTTAGTACTTCATTATCCTCCTTCTCTAAGGAAAATTTTTCACTCTCTCTTACAAAATGAGAGTTATATTTACGAGGGGGATGAGAACTTGATGGTTTTCTATGTCCTAGGAGAGGTTGGTAAATCAAATAGGGAAATAGAATATTCCCCCACTCCCTTGGAGTTGATTCTACATTGTTTTTCAAAGGTATGCATCAATCCACTCATATTTTGATATTGATCCTTCTTATCTTGTTCTCTTTCCTCCTTGGAAGGCTTCTAAATTTCCATCTTTATTGTAGAAGTCTTAACCAAATTATCATGTGAATTTTGACCCTCATAACTCATCTTTTCCTTTCCCTTAGTTGATGTAGTTGAGTTAGTTTTATTAGGGTTTGAGATGGAGGTAAAATTTGATGTCAACTTCAAATTTTCCTCTTTATGTTCTTCATTAGTGTCATTAGCGATGAATCCTTTGCTATTGTGAGGAATAAATAATTCATGACTTGGATTTAATGTGTTGCAATATTGGAAGGGATTAGAATCTCCTCCAATTGTGATCTCTTCACCCCTATGTGGAAACTTTATGCATTGGTGATAAGTAGAAGGTACTGCTTGCATCTCATGAATCCAAGGTCTTCCCAATAGGATATTATAAGTTAATTTCATTTCGAGAACTTGACATATGGTATATTTTTTGATAGGTCCCACTTGGATAGGTAAAATGATCATGCCTTTGAAGACCTATCTTCCTCATCATAAGCCTTAATGGTGTTTTTTTTTAGGGTCAATGGATGATTCAGATATCCCTAAAGAATTGACAAGGTTCAAAGTGCAAATGTTGAGATCTACTCCCGCATCAATGAGAACTCTCTTAACCCTATGCCTTTGGATTAACACTTCTATATGCAAGGGAAAATTTTGAGGGTGGGTAATAGACATATTATCTTGTTCAGAGAATGAAAGAAAATGAGGAGCTATGAGGTGTCCTACCATATTTTGAAACTTATCTTCCTCCAAGGTTATAGGAAAATTAGTTTCCACTAGGGCTTTCTCCTAGATTTCTTTGTGATTAGGAGATAGTTTCAACAACTCCAAGATAGAGATTTGTGCTGGAGTTTTGTGTAATTGATCCACAAAACTATAAGGCTTTATTGAATAAGATGTTGGTTTAGCCAAAGTAGTTTTTGAAGTAAGACCAAAGGTTTTAGGGTCACTTCCTTGTAGGGAAAATATTGCTTCTTGTCCCCTATTTACAAAATTATAGGTCTCTTGAATAGGTTGTTCTTTGATTAGCCCAAAATTGATAGTAATATCATGTATGGATAGGGAATTAATAGTATTTTCATAGCTATGGGAAAATTTTACATTGTTATTGCCTCTCGAATTGCTACCATTGTTCCCTCCATTGTGAGCATTGGAAGATTCACCCTTTTCATGTTTGTAGAAAGGAGTTTTAAATTCTGTGTGGTCTTCATTATTTTGAGCTCCTTCTTCCTTAATCACACCATTGTCAATTATATCTTGCACTATGTGTCTCAAATGCATGCAATCATTAGTTTTATGCCCTCGATTTCTATGATATTAATAATGAATAGACTCACTCCACCATGTAGGTTTGACTTGTGGTTCATATGGTTGAGCTCTAGGTAAGTCAATAAGCTTATTAGAAATGAGGGCTCTCAATGCCTTCTCAAGTGGTTCACCCAAAGGTGTGAATGTTCTTTTAGGAGTTGATGTAAACAATGGCTTAGGCTTGTTAGCCCCTTGGTTGTTCCCAAAGTTATTATTGTTAGTATTGTTGTTGAAAGGTACTTTGGGTTCTTGAGTCACATTGTTAGCTTGAGTGAATCCTTTTATAAGATTGAAAGGGGTGGAATTCAAATTATTTGCCTCTACAACTCCATCATTGACCACTCCTTTTTTGTTATTCCTCATCCAAAACTGGTTATTGTTAGGAGGATTTCTATTTTGGTTATTATTGGAGGTATTGTTGTTGTTGTTTTTATAAATCTTAGGTTCTCCACTTTTGACCAATACCTCTTCCATGGTAACCCCATTCTCAATTAGGTCTTTGAAAGACCTAGGACACTATAGCCTCAACCGGTAATTCATCTCATTAATCAAGCTATTAATAAAGATGTCCATCTTCTCTTTTTCAGGTACACTTTGAGGGTATCTAGTGAATACTGCTCTATATCATTGTAAGAAAAGTAGGAATCATTCTCCCTATCATTTCTTGGTATTACATAAATTTATCATTGTAACCTCATGTTTGATATTTTAGGAATAATGAGTCACGAATTTGGAGGCTAATTCTTCAAAAGTTTGGATGTCGAAGGGTAACTTGGAAAACCACTCCATTGTCATGCCTCCTAAACTCCTAGGACACAACCTCATTAAATATATTGTATCATGCATAAAATCAAGGCTTAATGTAAAAAATTCCCTTAAATGATCTTGGGGATCAGATTCTCCTTCATACTTATCATATTTAGGAAAAAAAACATTATTTGGGTATTGAACTATAATTAAGGTTTTATCGAATGGAAAAGGACACAAAGCTTTGATGGAAAAGGGTTTAGGATCCCCTCTTTGTTTCATTGTGTCCAATTGCATTTGGAATAGTTTGAATTTTTTTTCATGATATCAATAGGATTTTCCTCAGCTTCTTTTTTTTAAAGTTGATTGACATCATAATCGTGACAGAGTTTAAGACCCGTTTGAGCTAGGTCTAAAAACTACTTCTCCTTATCTCTATCAAACACTTTCTCCATGAGTTTCATGAAGAATGGTCTTTTCATGGATTCATTAACCTTCTCTTTGGTTACTTCTTCATCATTAGGATCACCGTTGCCCCCATTGTTGTTTTTATTTAACCCTTGGCGATTAGGGTCCATTGCTCCATTATTATTATTATTTAACCCTTGGTTATTAGGGTCAATTCCTCCCCTATTATTATTATTGTTATCAGCCGCACCACCTCCATTGTTATTCATGTCTTTATTAGCTTGGTTGGTCTGATTGAGTTACATGTTTCCAAAGGGGAAAGACATAGTTGGTTCTTCTTCTCTTGTAGGTTCTTGCATTTGTCTCGAAGAAGTAAATGTGTCACTTGGAAAAGGTAGCTCCTGCCTTAGATACAAACCATCTAATTTTAGGGTGTTCTTAATGTAGTGAGATCAATTAAAAGTTGGCATGGACATGAATTACATTTTAAAAAGTTGGCTTTCTCACTTAAGTTGATCAATCCCTTATGATTTTTTGAAAAATGTCCAAAACTAGGGATTCTAATCAATTTGAATTTATGAACAGCTGGAAAACCCAAAAGGGTACTCAAATATGAAATCCAAATTTTTCCAAGTATTTGGGAAGTATCCACTATTTTCCCTTCTTTGTTTCTGGGTGTCACTTACCTGTGTGTAGGCGTGACTTAAAAATTAACAGGTGTTAACTGGAATTTGGTTAGGCGGCACTCTAAAGTGGAGTAGGCTACTTTTGCTTGTTGATAGGCATTGTTTAAAACTTTCTGGGCGTCAGTTTCCAGTTACTTAGGCAGTATTGAAATGTTGACAGGCATCATTTAAAGTATCATAGGCATCGTTTAACTTCTCATAGGCGACACTTTGCAAATCCAGTTTTTTTTTCATGGAATTTTTTTATTTTTAAAAGTGTTAACGTTTTGATCAGGTCTGTAGAATATTCTTGCTTGAAATTTGAAAACAAATTCAACACACACACATCAAGTTTGCATCATGTCCCTAAAACAACACTAAATGTGTATGTTCTCGGTCATTTTAACAAGTATATAACAAGAAAATCTTCCACTCAATCTACCTAAAGTCAAATTTGGCTTTTAAACACTTTTATCTCTAGAAAGTAGGATTGCTACTTATTTGGGATTTATTGATCACCTCCATTCTAAACTATTCCAAGTTATTTTACCCCCTTGTGGGCTTACCGCATGCACAAAAGTATGATTTTGTGCAATCCCGAACGACTACTCGAGGAAGTGAAGAAACTTGCACACAATGTAGTCATGTTCCCATTAAGGAAGAATGCATTTATTTATAGTGGGTTGGATAGTATTTTGGAAAAAGTGATTTTCTCCCACTTAGGGTCATTCCCTCTCACCTTCCTCGTAAGGAAATTCTTGGGAGGCAGGCACTCTAAAGCTTTATTTTAACTAGCATGTATATGGAAAGTGGAAATGAACTTAGTCCAACAACTTTGGGAGTTTGATTCACTCAAAGAGTGAAGAGCATATCCCTATTGTCTTTCTTCATTCCAAACACTTCAAGCACTTTTTATTATTTTTCAACCCCTTGACAAGGAGGTTCTTAAAAATGAAGTGTGTGGTTCAATTTATCCTCCCTTTCTTTCTACCACTTCAAACACAACATGTTTGGATTTTTGATCAACTTACAAGAAGTTGAGAGAATATGCCTAATGCTTTGCATGAAATGGAAAATAAAAGGGTTTTCCCTATTTATACTAGTTTAAATTGAAATTCCACAAGCTAAGGGAAAACAAGCTTGATGAGAAGATTACCTCTTTCGAAGCTAGTAAAGGCTAGGCACTTTTTTGAGGTTTTTTTCTTATTGTTCACTCACCTAGTGGTGATAGTTCCCACTCTGGCTCCTCCAAAAATTTAGTCAACACAAACAATCAAAGTGAAGAAAAAATTGCAAAATCACAAATGCAATTAAGTTCTTTCTTTTAAAATTTGTGAAAAACAACTTTTAAGAACTTAATGCATGAACTTAATTGAGAGTTGGAAATTTCTTCTTGTATGCACTACTAACTTTTATGTAGTGCTCATACAAGTGTTCTTCTACCTCTAGATTCTCTAAAATAGAAGCATTATGCAAATATTTAGAGTATTTCTTAAAGGCTCTTACCTCTTTACTTTCCTTTTTAACTCTACTTTCTGGTTTCTACACTTTTGGATGCCTGTTCATCTGCAGAATAACACACAGATAGAGAGTTAGAAATATGAAATCAATGATTAATCACTAAAAGAATATAAAAAGTAGTAGGCAGTATTTAATATCTAGTAGACATGATTTAAATGTTCCTAGGCATTATTTAAAACAAAATAGGTGTTTCTTTCTAGTGAATTAGGCATTATTTAACTTTGCTAGGCATAAAATTTTAAATGACACTCGTGACAAAAACTGTAAATTGCGCAAAACAAAAGCTACTAGTCCTCATTTAATAGTTTGCAGATGGCTTTTCTTGAACCACAGGTGAGGATTTACTGTCACAGACATGAATATTTATCTCACAAGCGACACAAAAATAAAGACTAAAATAGAAATATTTCTGCAAGCATCAATTAACTTCTAGCAGGCATCATTGAAATGTGTATAGGTGTCACTTCCCTGAAAATCTACAAAATTTGCACAAAGTAAAGAAACACACATATAAACTTTTGAAAAATGGTGATTAAGAGGCCTAAAGCCCCACGGTGGGCATCATTTGTGTGTGAATTAATTACACCTTCATGAGATTGATTTATTTAACTACAATTGTATGAAAAAACATAAACAATTTAAGCTAAAGAACTGTAATCAAATCACTAAACATCTCATGGTTCTCTAAATAGTATGCTAGTAGAGCTCTTAGCCTTAATCTCTACTAGTGACAATCCTAGAATGATAAATTGATAAAATTATATGCTTAATCTAGCTCAATTCTCTCTCAAAATGATGATTTGTGATCCAAATGCTCATGAAATGCTCTCCATAATGCTCAATTTTCTATGAAAATCTCAAATATGCTCAAGATTTCTATGAAATTGCCTATAGGTTTGATGCTTTGCATTCAAATTTTCTAGGCTATCATTATGCTTAAAAATGGCTTGAATTTATAGCAAACTCCCAAGTGTAGGGGGTAGAGTTACTTGATCATGATTCAGCCTTGGTTGAGTGAAAGGCTTTGAGATGGTTTCAAATGGGGGGACAATTTAAATGATTGTCTCAAAGGTTGAGATAAAGGGACAAATTTGAGTGATTGAGATTCAAATTTAGGAGTGATCCATGTGCTTTGTGTTCTCAATTCCCATTGGTTGCTCAAATTCATGTTGAAAGATATTAGAATTATTTAATTCAATTAATTAATTAAATTAACCATGTAGGGATGAATAGGTTCAATTTGATTTTTGATTAAAACTATACAATTAATTGATTAAAATCAATTATATAATTTTGATTGATCCTTTTAGGCTTATATTTGATTATTTGATGTCATGGCTAATTAATCCTTTGATTTAAATTGATTTTGTCCACTTTGATTAATATGTCCATTTGAATTGATTTTGATCCATTTTGATGAAAATTGAAGCATTTGGCTGAGATTTGGAGATTTGGTTGATTCTAGGACACCTGCCCAATTTTAGGTGTCTACAAGGACATCCATTCCCACTCATTGGAATTAGGAGTTTCAGAATGGGGAACCTCAGATGTCTTGTCATCACTCAAAACATCCGCATTTTTACATGAGGCCATTTAGCATTTGAAGAGACAATTTGCAATGGTTTAAATCCAATGCCCAAATGAGGAGGATGACCTTTTGTAGCAATAGGTTCAACAATCCCTTGCTTTTGTACTCCAAGACCACTGTGGCCATCATAGCCTTTTTTCTACATGAGTGTGAACCCGGACCCATATCTTTCAATGGGTATCTCAATGGGCTCTTGTTATTTTTTTTGTTTGTCTTTGAAAATCCAGCTGGATGCATTTTTATATACATGTTCCTCATGCAAACCTCCCCACCTAGTGAATGTGGGCAAGGCCATAAATTTCATGGTGGTCTTTGGTGGTTGTTTTTGCAATAATTTTGATTTTCCATAGGACTTCAAAGAGAGAGGAATCTTCCCAATGTGAAAGGCTTGCACCATTGTTTACTCTCCACAACCTTTATCTTCAATTTTCATCTTTCCATTGACCATTCTTCAAGGGTGGCTGCATCAACATATTTGGAAGAATTAGATGGGGCAGCTTCTCTATTTATAGGTACCTATTGTGTGGGCCCTTCTTTCAAATTAGCACATAATTGGAAAGGGTTAGGATCACCTAGGACAATGATATCATCTCCATTGTAAAACTATTTCACAAATTGATGGTACATGGAGGGAACCGCCTTCATGGCATGGATCCATGGGTGTCCTAAGATCATGTTGTAGGGCAAGTCTAGATCCAAGACTTGCAACAATGTATTTTTAGTAATTGGACCAATTCTGATGAGAAGTATGATGAATCCTTTGGAAGGATGTTTAGCATCATCATATGCCTTTATTTTGATTCTCTTGGAGGGGTCAATATCACTCTCATTGTAGCCAAGATCAAGGACAACCTTTAAGGTACAGATGTTAAGTCCTGCTCTTTGTCTATCATGACTCGCCAGATTTTGGCATTATCTACAAAGACTTCAAGATGAAGGGGATCATTATGGCCAATTTGGTCATGTGGAACATCATCTTTTGAAAATGTGACATGTTGGGATGTAGAGAAGTGCCCTATCATGTCCTAAAACTAGTCAGTGTCAATGTCGGTCGGAACAGTGGATTCTTTCAAAGCTTTGTCAAGGACTTCCTTATGCTGGGGGGATGTGTGCAGAAAATTGAGGATAGATATCAAGGTGGGGGTCTTACCAAGCTAGTAGACAAGATTGTAAACTGAAGGTACCTTGGGTTTAGATGGTGCTCCAGGCACAATAATCTTGGTACGACGGGTGGTGGCTGTGCATTGAGGGTTACTATCTCGAAAGGTCGGATTGGAAACACATGTATCAGACTTAGAGAAGTAATTGATGGTATAATCATGTCCATTCCAAGTGTAATTGAAATTGTTCTTTGAATTTGAATTCTATGTAGAGGCATTCCCCTTCTCATGATCCACCAAAGGATTTGTGAAAATGGTATGGTCAATATTGGAAGATCCCACTGTGGGTTTGACTTCAATTACTCAATGAGATCTTGGATTTTATGTTTTAATTGATAGAAGGAATTGGTTCAGTGTCCTTTTTTCTGATGATAATTGCAATATTTGTTGTCATCCCACCAAGGAGGTTTAACCGCTGGTTCATCATGAATCTCAGGTAATTGAACGTAATTGTTTTGCAATAATTATTGCAATACCAAATGAAGTGGTTCACCCAATGGTGTGAATTGTCTTTGCAGTCTATATTTGTTTCTCGGCGGTCGATGTTTTCAATTTTATTGCATGTTATTATTATTTTGTGGTTAAGGTTGCATTGGAGTTGGCCCTGGAGGTGATGCTTGAGTCACTATTTGCATATTTGTGAAAGTTGGTCCTTTGAGGCTCACTTTTTGTTGTGTTGCATTGACCGTTCATGCATCGACAATTCCATCATTCGTGACATTTTTGTTATGAGACCAAAATTTTGGCTTGTCACTTGAAGTGCTCACATTTTGATTGTCCTTTTTGATTTTTAGGACTCCTTTCTCAATAAGATCATCTCTAATATCATTTAATTTGTTCATGATCTTTTGAATGGTGCTTGGGTGTTTCATTTTGAGCTCATACATCATTTCTAGTACTAGATGTTGAATGAATAATCATATTTGTTGTTCTTATGGAACATCAAAAGGACATTGACTAACCAAATTCCTCCATCACAATAGGAAATTTATGAATGATTCTCCAAATTTTTGTTAAGTTGTACACAAGTCAGTCAACATAACCTCGTTGGATATGTTAAATGCAAAGTGAGAGATGAATTTATCAGCCAGTTCTTACCATGACCTGATATTTTCAAGTAACTTAGAGTACCATTCCATTTCTTGACCTTCAAGGCTTTGAGGAAAGAGCCTCATGAGGTATGTGTCATCATTGTGAACCTCGATGCAAAAAGTATAAAACTCCCTAATATGATTGATTGGATTACCTTCTCCATTGCTCTTTTCAAATTTGGGTACTTCAAAATTCTTTGAAAAAGGAGGCATGTAAATGCTTGAATCAAACGGATTAGGACATAGGTATCATTCTATATAAAGTGTCTTTTTTTCCTTGAATTGTATGTCATTTAGTTTTTTCTACAAGCGTTGGATTTTTTGAATCATGTCATCATTCTACAAAGACTTCACAACTTTTCCATGTGTATAAGAATGATGTCTCTTCTTTGAAGTGATCGAGCATTGAGTATATTCTTAGGCCTCTGATTCTGATGATCCAGATGAGATGTCATGAAGTGGCACCATTTGTTGTCTGGCATGTTTTTGAGGATCTTCCACATGTTGCTAATTTATTGGTGGAAGATTATATTGTTGACCTTTTGTCGCATAGTATGGTTGAGAAACTTGTTGTTGATACCTTGGTGCATACTGTTGTTGTTGAGATTGCACTATATGTTGTTGTTGTTGTTGTGACACATTTTGGTGTTGTGAAACATATTGTTGTCACTGTGGAACATATTGTTGTTGAACATATTGTTGTTTCTTTTGTTGAACATGTTTTTGTCATTGTTGTTGCATACTATTTTTGTAGAGCATGTTTGTGTTGTTGTTGATCAGATTGTTGTTGTAGAGAGTGTTGTTGTTGTTGGACATATTGTTGGATATATTGTTGTTATTGTGGGTGCACTTTTTGCACCTTTGGACCTTGCACATGTTGTGTGATAGGATGAGATTCTTGACCTACTTGCATTGTTTGTTGTTGCATGTTATGATCTTGTTGAAATTTGAGTGGTGCAAGTATACCGCCAAGACTACAGTCTTACGTTTTGATAGTTTTGTATGAGACATCATGTTAACTTGTGCTACAAATTGTTTGTGCATAGGTGGTTCTTATTGAGCTGCTTGGTATTGTTGCACTTATTGTGTGACAAGTGCTTGTTGAGTCACCTTAGGTGGAAATTGTGTGACATCAATGATGCTCTTCTTCTTTTGATCTTGCAACGTACTTGGTATAGTTGTAGGAATCACATAAGATGTATCAAATGTGGGTACCCTTGGGGGTTCTTTGAATGGTCCTTTGGATGTTGTAGCATTTGAAGTACTTCCTAGGAATGTTGCATGAGTTACCAAAGGAGGACCACTTGGTTGTGTTTCTTCAAAAGGGGGTACATATGGCATTCTCATTTGGTTCTTTGGGAAAGTGATTCTTAAAATCAATCCTCTGTGTCCTTTGAGGATATTTCTTAGAGATTTTTGTAGCATCCATAGTCTCTGAAGGAGGGCATATTATCTCTTCAAATAAAGGATTATCCAATGGTACATACTATTCCTTTTGAGGAATGTCGATAGTTAAATCATTTCATTGTCTTTTTTGTGTTGCCTCCATAGTTGACTCATCGAAGGCTTGTTATCATTTTTCTCTATCCTGAACCACTAAGGATTGGTTCTCTTCCAAAGTAGATTGTGGGAGATTTTGATATTCCAAGAATAATTGAGAATTTATCTTATTTCTTTCATATATCATCTCGTATCTTGAGTCATGAGATACATTAATGTCTACCAAACTTTTTTTTAACAACTTCGTCAATCTCCTCTCTAAGTAAATATTTGAAGGAAAAAAATGTTTTGTGTGAGTCTCTAGAATCCAAAGAGGGACTTGAGGCATTTCCAGGATCTTGATTATCTTGTGGTGGTATAGGAGGTTGATAAGATCCAAAATATGTGTTTGGCATAGGTTGTTGTTGCTGATAATTGGGTTGGACTTGATTGAATTGACAAGTTTGTTGGTATTCCTGCTCAGGTGTAGGGGGAACACTACCATGGCTAAGTTACATAGGAACAAAAATTGGTTCAAAGGTTGGTGGGGGTCCCCACTGAATAGTGCCAAAATTTGGAGAAGTATTTGAAGGATATCCCATGTTGCGTAGATCATTGCTTGGGGTTGTACCAGGGATCATCTATGTGGTGATAGGTCCTTGAGGAAATGTGACATGTCTTGGGTCATGAAATGTTTTATGCGCTTCTTCCAATATTGGTTGCATATTGATTAGGTCAGTTTGGTTCTTAAATGCAACACCTTTTCTTGGATCAAAAGGTAGTTGTGATTTTGGTTGTGATGTAAACATGGGTAGATAAGGATCTTGTTTCCTTTTGGATGCTTGAGATCTTGTGAAAACCAGCATGACTACTATATGCAAATGTAAGATTTTTTTGGATTTTTGGAAATGCAAATTTTGAAATGCAAGGAGCTTATGCCAAATGCAATCTAAGGTTTATGCAACTATGTTTTTGGTTTTTTGTACTTTGACAATAAATATTTGGAAAGGAGACAAACCTAAGAGCATAACCTCATGAGGTTGAATAAGAATATTGACTTGAAAATAAGGCTTGAGGGATAAGGCACAACTTTGAAAAAAGTGACTAGGTCAAATCCATAATGAAAAAGATGGAATATGAACAATTGATAAGGAGGGGGTTGATATTTTTGGGACAAAGGGGACCAAGTCAATATCCTATTTTCAGTGCCATAAATAAATATTCCATGATTTGGATACTTTCTAGGATTGTTTGTAAAGCTTTTAAAGAGGATCTAAAATGAGCTATGTATGCAAGAGGACTATGATTAAGGCCTATGCAAGAGGGATTATAATGAGGATTATGATGAGGAATAAAATGCAAGGGACTTTTCAAAATGCAAATGCAAGGAGATTAGGACATGAATATGCAAGATGAAGACTATCAAGCATGCCAAGAGGTTCGAAGTGAAAATTTT
Source organism: Thuja plicata (assembly GCA_018584345.1). Classification (NCBI taxonomy): domain Eukaryota; kingdom Viridiplantae; phylum Streptophyta; class Pinopsida; order Cupressales; family Cupressaceae; genus Thuja; species Thuja plicata. The sequence goes on along the minus strand of MU227828.1, from coordinate 2,084,128 downwards.
AAGGTTCCATATGTTTACTCAAAAGTCAAGGTGTGTCTTGACCATTTAATTATTTTTTATTCTGATTTGGAAAAAATGTTCTTTAAGAAGAGTGTTTTTAATATTTTGTCATTTTTATTAAAGTTTGAAACACTCACACAAGACACATCACCAAGAATGGTTGTTGTAAAAAGGAACAAACACACCACATCCTAAGGATAGCAAGGACAATATATGTTGAATCCCCACTTGAACCAAAGTTTAGTTGTTCTTACTAATAGAAAACAACTTGGAAGCTTGGAGGCACAAGCTCCTCCTTACAGTGTGCTCAATTCTTAGGCACTCCAAGCTTCGAATCCCAAGGGTCATCACTTCCCAAGGGACTGTTGTCTCGACTAATAGCCACGAAAGTGTGGGGAATCTTAGTTGGTCTCTAACCTTCTATGCCAGTAGCAAGAAGGTTTTTGGATACTACAAAATGGTGTTTAGTAATGGCATCCATTTCGGTGGTTATACGTGCAGCAGATTAGCTCTATTATGGAGGCCTCCCAGCCTACATAACTTATGTTCTGTAGGTTTTTACGCACCACAAGGGTGATGCGGGAGATCTTCTTCCCGGTATAACATATTCAACACCCATTAATTGTGAGATTAATTACAATGACATCTTTTCTATACCAGTTCAGAAGGGCTTGGCTTTAGCCTTTTACCAGTTGGGAAATCCACTCTCACTAGCTTTGTTAAAGCACTTGGGAGGTAGCCACACTAAAGGACTTGTATGTATTTCTCTTACACCAAAGATCCATGAAGGCATGGGGAGAGGATACATCCATATAGTTCCTAGGGTTTACAAAAACTAGAAGACACTTCAGACACATGAACAAAATGATTCATTTGAAAGCACCAAGCTGAAGTGTTTTCTAACTACTAAAATCACACATGAAAGTTTCAGAAAAAACACAAGGTCTTCTACAAACCTCCTACATCAAAATCTCTAGTAGTTTTATGATTCATTATCATCCCATGATTTCCAAAATGCTACACAAATCATCAGTAACACATAAATCTAGTATACCAAGTGCAGAAACAGATTTAGGAATGCAGAAAATTAGAAACTTGTATGAAAAACATCAATTTTACCACCTACACAGGAACATGCTATGACCTACTCAGGTTCAGGGTAACACCTACGTAGAAACAAGTTACCAACTGTGCAACTTCTGACCACCTTTGCGAGACCTACAACCAAGTGCATAACAATTGATCAGAAGCCTAAAAAGTGGTAAAAACTTGCAAAACCAGATATCTTTTCCACATCTAAGCATGTAATACTATCATAAACACAAGTAGGGTTAATTCCTTATGCGATTTATGACTTATTTGAAGAGATTGAAATCAATTTGAAACCCTAATTAGCCTTTGTGTGCATTAAAATGATTTAGGAACACCTTAAACAAGAAATCTGCATTTGATCCTAAACTAGTTCAAAGTTCATTTTATCTACCCAAATCAGGTGTGCATGCTCATTTTAGGTTCTTTATCAAATTAAGAAACTTTATTTTGCATAATTTATTCCATTTGAACCCTTAGTTAGGATAGATTGTGACTTTGATTGAAATTTGAAAAACCTTGATTGCATGTAACCCTAAAGTAGGTGAAGTTAATTTTAAGAGCCCAAATCATATGTGAGAGTTCATTTTAAGCTTAGAAATTAAAATTCAATGTTCATTAACCAAGTTATGGTTCATTTGCATTGTTTAGGATCCATCTTAACCTTATAACAGATGAAAACTAGAAAAGAAATAATAAAATGCAGAAGTGCTTCCTAAACTTCCAGATACTGATTCTAAACCCTAAACATGGATCCTATTTACCCAACTGCGTAGCTAAGCAGCCAACTATATAGATCAACTAGGTACCAAGTGTGCAACTCTGGTTCCCAACTGCACAGGACTTGCAACCAACTGCACAGAACCTATGACCACTTCCGCAGAACCTATGACCACCTACACAAAACCTGTAACCACCTACACAAAATGTTTCCAGTACCTGCAAAATGCATAAAAAACCAAAAAATTTATCAGTTAGGCATGTTTCACGTCAGGTTCACCAAATTTTAGACTAGAAAAAGGCATCAAAAGCATATCTAGGTAACCACAAACCCTAAACAATATGCTAACTTATCTAATCTAACATTAGAGCCATTGAAATAGGAACTCACAAACAATATGCAACAAAAACATAAGAACTCCCTTCAAATGATGCTCAAATGTCCTCCTTTCTTCTCCATAAAGGTAGATTATGTTTCTCTTTGACAATAAAACAATTGCACAAAGAACTTGAAAGCACAAGTTGATAGTGAGAATACTAGGAGATAGTGGTTCTAACCTTTAAAGAGAGGAAAGCATCTCAATTTATAGAAAATGAGAAGCAATTAGCTGAATTAGAGTGCATAAATTCAATGGAAAATAGAGGGAAAAGAAGGTAGGATTCTTGGAAGCATGATTAGGGGGAAAATAAATGAAGAAATATTGAAGATATTGAAGAAGCACCTTAATAGGGATGTGAATCCTCAATTAAGGGATATGACAATCAGGTGGGATTAGGAGGATTTAATTCAATAAATAAATCATTATTCCTCACAAGTCAAAATTAGTATTTATGAAATTACAAAATCCCATTAATTAGAATTAGCCAATTAATTAATTAATCACTAATTAATTGTTAAGACTTAGGCAAAAGGGAATAAATAAAATCAATTTATTTATTCAATTAGGACATAGGGATAAACTATAGGTTATTCATCCCAAGAGGATAGATTAGTGATTTATTGATAAAATTGAAGGAATTAATGTACAATTGAAATGATTTGATAATATTGATAAGGATTGGGATCAATTCCAAGGATTCTGGAATATTTTAGGAAATCATGAGGCATCGATGAGCTTTGACAATGTGCCTGAATAATGATGTTTGGAAATGATTGAATAGCGTCAATGAACTTTGATGGTGCCATAGGATTGAAATAGCAATGGGGAAAAATTTATGAAATTGGACAATGTTCCTGAAATAATAATGATCAGAAATAGTATTGATGATCTTTGTCAACACTATTGAATTGATAAGGATAGATTGATAACAATAACATTGATGAACTTTGACAATTTTATCAAATAGTTGATTAATTAGATATGAAGCATTGATGAACTTGGAGAATGCTCCTAGAATGATGACTAGATTGATTGGATTTGGAAGAGGGTTTCATCAATTTGAGAATTGAGTTAATTAGGCATCAATGATCTTGGACAATGCCCCAGAATGGTTGGAATGAGTCCAAACAATTCTGAAAATGATTAGGAATAGAATAGGATATATTTGAATTGATTTAGGATGATTTGAAATGGTTTAGGATCAAATAGGATTGGATTAGGATCAAATAGGATTGGTTTAGGATTGAATAGGATCAGTTTAGGATTGATCAAAATCTATTAGGAAAATGATCGATTTGATAAAGAGAGTAGAAATATTAGTAAATAATTAAAAATTTTGCAATATTCAATCATCGACGAAAGACACAATGTTGTCATATAATAAAGATCATATGCGCAATATAGAGGAATAATTGGGTTGCAAAATAATGTTTCAATTGTAATGCTGAAAATGTTAAAACACTTAGAATAGCAAGCTTGAACCATTTTTAGGTGTCTACAGATACAAGTTCTTCCAGGGTAGCAAGATGAACATCATAGCATCCAGAGTAGTACTGGATACAACCTACAAGATTTTCAAGAAGGGTACTCAGTTGGATCTGTCAGAAATTCTACTCAAATAGTTAGAAGAGAACCTAAAGACAATAAAAAATGAAAAATCAAATTCATTTAAGTTTGGTTCACTTATCATGTGCATATTCTTCTACTTCCAAGAATATTTTTTATCAATAGAAAATGTGCAATGGGACACAACTAGACCAATAACCTTACATATTAGTGAGTTTATAAAATCACTAGGAGATAACTTTGAGTCAGTAATGGATGAATACTTTTCTATATTTAGGGAGAGAATGTAGAAGAGAATAAGGATCCCCGATTAGTTAATTGAGAAATTCAAGACTGACATTTGCTTTATGGTAGACACTGACTTTACATACATCAATCTTATTGTACTGAGACATCATGGCTATCTCCAATTAACTATGAGGTGAAAATAGATCAAGAATCCAATACAATTGATGGATTAATCAATGATCCAATTGATAAATCACAACCCAATTAGTTTGGCACTTATGAAGAATCCAAAGAAAGAATCAAAATTGGCTTGGTTGTGATGAAGATTGCCAGGAATAAAGATAAGATGGTCAAGAACTTAAAGAAAAGGTTGTCAGTTATAGAAGAGGAAATCAAACAAAAAGAAGAAATCGAGGGATAGTCACCCATCAGTGAAGCTGAGAAGGAGAGTGACTCCAAGTCTACAGAGTCAGATACACCATTACCTCCACTAGCTAAGAAGCCTAGGACTACAACTGCTAAGAGGACAAGGAGTCAGCAACAAATGACAGAAGTTGTTCACCATTGAATAAAGGTCAAGTAAGGACCTATAAGAGGAAAAATGAAACACAGAAAAGAGGTCCTACTAAAAGATGAAAGCTCATCAGAACCAAGGACATAGAGGACACCAAACAGGATGAATTTGTACAAAAGGAAAAGGAGAAGATTCCTGAAACTATTGATCAATTATGTGCCTCAATCATCAAATCAGCTATAGAAATGATAGAAAGATCAAGAAATGGCTGACATTGGATCCCTTGGATCAAAATAAGGTTATGGAGGAAATTATTAAAATGATGTGCATATTCAAATACCTCCCAATACAATTGGTAGATAAAATGCCAAAAGAACTACAAGAAAGGTTATCGACAAGATGGATATTTTCCTTGCACTCTGAGAAAGAAATCAGGGAAAGAGCCCTAGTATCAGTCATGCCTCCCAAATCAAAAATGGAGGAGATCACATAAATGATGAAAATTTACTCTAAATGCTTCTCACCTAAGTTGAGAGCCTACCAAGTGCTTCAAGGACATTTACTAGACCTAGACAGAAAGAGTGAGACTAAATGGAGAAAGATACTTGATATTCCTAAAAAGGATACAAGTCTCAAGCCCCAAATTGCTCTTACCAAAACTCAGTAGACCAAGGATGATAAAGCTACACAAAGAACTGAACCAATTACTATAAATAATGTAGAATTAGACAAAGAGGAAATGGACACTACCGAAAACAAGAATATGGATGTTGCATATGGACATGGCTAGACAATACAGTGGATAGCACTGTTATTGACATCACAGATGAACCTGCAAATGAATTCAGAAAGATGAAGATGTCACTATTGTCAAAGACCAAACCAAAAAATAGGACACTATAATTGATACTGCACAAGCTCATATACCAGGCTAGATGCCACTATTGATTCAAGCAATCAATATTATCTCACATAAGGAGAAGACTCCAGAGCCCGATGCAAGCATACCCAAGCACAAGGATAATGAAGAGAAAAAAGATACATCTAATGAAAAGGACACAACCGATGAACAAAATGTCATCGATGAGGAAAAAAAAGATGGAGATACCACCGAACAAGATGCATAGATGAAAGATGGTGATGAAGTGCACAAATAAATAGATGAGAAAGAAAATACATTTGATACCATGCCAAAGGAAACAAAAGGCGAAGTTGTAGAAACACCAAAGGTTGATAAGGAAACATCCTCAGAAAACTGATAGGCAAACACCGAGCAATAGGAGAAAGGTACAACACCTCAAAATACAACACCTCAAAATCCATCTAGTAGCACAACTGACCAAGCAGAGAAGTTGTCTATGGTTCTGCATACAGGTGGAACACAGAAGAAGAAGAAGAAGAAGAAGAAGAAGAAGAAGAAGAAGAAGAAGTTGGAAGTCACACTAGATGAAATCATACAAATACTGAAATGTGACCCAACTACATTAGACTTTGAATCTCTCCAAGAGTATGGAGAAATATGCCAAAGGAAAGCTTTGCAAGAAAATCTTAAGAAGCAGCACCGAGATTCATTAGTACCAGAGAACACAAGGGACATCTTGAGTCAGATTGTTCCCAACATAGATGTTGATCACAATGCCCCCATTCTAGATCAACTTTTTGTCCTCACCGAAGCCATCACAACATAGAATGTTGATGTAGAAAAGGAAATTGAGGTGCGAGAAGAACAAAAATTTCAATACAAACTGACAGAAAAGGTCATCCAAGAAGTGGTAGAGAATAAGCTAAAGCTTTCAAAATTATCAGATCAATTAGAGCCAATCATTGCTGAAGCTATTTATTTAGTAGAGAAGCTATGCACTTTAGAAAAATTTACAAAGGAAAACAATGACAAGATAGGAAAGATCGAATCCGATCTAACTACAAGTGCACAAAGTCTAACCACTAATGGAAATGCAATCAAATTGCATTATGAGAAAATCATTGAGATAAAATGGTTAAGATAGGAAATTTGGGAATCAGAATCACAATTTAGAGAGGAGGTTACCGAGATATATTCTATATTGTTACCGAACCTCACACTTCTGTAGACTCACCTAAGTTTATCTAGGCAACTTATTGCCACCCCTGAGATGTCTGCAACAGACAACATCTATGACATGCATGCACAGATTACATTAGAGCATATGGCTCTTGAATATCGCAAGGAGAAATGGGAGAAGATGATGGAGGAAATTAAGTCCTCACACTCTCATATTTTTGATAAGATAGAGGTATACACCTTTTCCCTTACTATCAAAAAAGGGGGGAAAGTAAATTGATATGTACAAAGATCAATAAAAGGGGAAAAGGAAATATTATGTACAGAGACAGAGAAAATAGTTAAAAGGGGGAAAGAAAAAGGAAAAGGAGGAGATAGTATAAAGACAAGTGTATAATATACATATACTATACTATATCAGCATATGCATAGGGGGAGTCATGAAAAGACTAAAGTAATATACAAGGTGTTCATACTATAAATTTTGTTAGTATTATGCACATATCAGTTTTTTATACTAATGTCAAAGGGGGAGATTGATAAACATAATTATTTTCCAGTAGTATGAAATGAGAAAAAAATTTGTTTAAACCATCGGTTACACTATACCGAAAGTTAGGTTTTTAGTTTAAACCAAAAAAGAAACCCAAAGCTATTAAAGAGGAACCCGAGAGGAGTTAACTAATAGAGGAACTAGATGAGCAAAACATAGTGCAAATTGAGAGAAAAGACAAGAGAAAAACCAGACAGATAGTTCAATCAGGGACACCGAAAGACAGTCAAACTAACTTCAGAGAAAACTGAGCATCAGACACTGAAAGTCATTTACATCCTGAAAAAAGTGGATCTAACTTCCATGTCAGATAAAACAACTATATTTTATTTATAGACTCTTGATTTTTTTTAAAACCATTACTTAAGGGACAAGAAACATTATTGTAATTGTTTTAATTAGTCTAACTGATTAGAAACATGCAGACTAGGAGATCAAGGTCAAGTTGTAAACCTTTGATCATAGAGTTAGTTTTGTTATATGTGAAATTACATTAGGTCAATCTATCTTATAAATAGATGTTATAATCATCCATTATCATGGATGAGAGGATGAATCTAGCCAACGAGCACATCTATGGATCAGACTGAAAGTTTCAAGAAGTAGAACAACAAAAGATGAAATTGGTTATCAAGAACCAAGAATAGAGGCTACCGAGAAACAAAGGTATTAATAAATCACAATAGGTGATATATTTATACATGTGAATTCTAATGGATATGTAATTAGCAATAGTTATATTGCATACACTCAAGTCAATGAGTATTTTTGTCTACATTCTAACAAGTGTATCAAATAGAAGAAATCCTTTCAAGGAAGGTAGATTTAACAATCCTATTATAAATCTCTTAACTGACTGCACACTAAACAGTGTTGCTAAAGCTCTTAATAGAGTAGACCTTAACAAGTCTCCAAAGATACTCCTAATAGGGTAGATCATCAGAAGTGATCAAATTGTAAGCCTTAACCGGCCCCTTCCAATCTACAGATAGTGAAGTTTTTGTGGGTGTCATCCCCATCGCAGTTTTTACCTTCTAACAGGGGTTTTCTGTGTTATCATATCTTGTGTTATAAGTCAATTACTTTCATGAATGTTTACATGTTTGGTTAGGTTAAATAATTGATATATCTTACACAAAGATATTATAGAACAAATGGTTGGATAAACAATTGATTACACAATGGATAAATTTTAAAAGAGATAAAAGTCTTAGAGGTATTGATTCACCCCTCCCCTCTCAATACACACTTCCCATTATTTCCAACATCTCTCTCTCTCTCTCTCTCTCATGGATAAGCTAGTATCTTAAAACATGAAGTTGGTATTGTCATTGGAAATGCTCTTTTTCTTCCTATGTGATCAATTGTGCTCTTGCAATAGCTTTCCAGACATGATATTAGTGGTTGATACATTTCTGATCAAGGTCTCTTTCACTATTTGATTTGGATTTTTTTTTTTAGGTGTCTTTTGTCTTTGCTTTTTATTTTTTCACTTTTCTTTTTTTTCTATGCCCTTGTGCATGGATGTAGAGTTAGGATCCTTATTTTGTGGGTTTATTTCCTTAGACTTGGTGATGTATTATTTCTTTACAATTTTCCACAATCATCTTTATCACTTTCTCCTTATTCTGTCTCTTCCTTTATTGTGAGCATGAGCTTGTCTCATACTCCCGCTAAAGTGGGGGCTAAATGTATAGTACTGAAAAAATAAACACTTTCTTTTGTGTTAATTTTGGGACCATTTTAGCCCTCTTTAGTGGGTTCTTTATGTTAGGACCTCACATTGCAACTAATTGCATACATAATTTAAATCAAGGTCCTACCCTCTCCTTTAATCTTGATCAAAACTCTACGTTAGATCTTGTTCCTATGCACATTTTTCCATTTACCTATCCATTCACATAATTCATTTCCCTCTTTGGACATATTTAAATATTTGGATGCATTTATGATCAATTTTCCTACTTACCTTTCCATTTTTTCCTGAACCACTTAATACCTCTTGAATCCCACAACTTTACCTTGAAATTTACACCTTCTAGGTATAGGTCAAATTTGGTTTGACCTATACCATGTGTAGGTTGAATTACTTTAGACCTATATATTTTAGGGTGCTTTTGGCCCGATGCAAGGTACTTTCATTTTCCTTCCTGGTGAGGTCAACTTTCATGAATTTGGATCCCAAAATCACTATAAAAGGAGCCCATTCCCTTAATTTTGTAATCAATTACATGCCTATGATTTATTTACAATAAATCATCCACTCTCAAGCAATCAATAAATCTATTGTACATTCAAAGGAGCTCAATAAATGAAGCATTCATTGAAGGAATTCATCCATCTTCATGTATTTCCTTTCGTAGATCTAGCTTCTTTCTCCATAGGAAGAAAAAGGAGTTGGAAATAAAGGAAGGAGATCTATATTCATCCATTAAATTCCTCCTCTTATTCTTCTTCAATCCAATATTGAGGTGAATTACAAACATCTACTATATTAGGTTTTGTCTTACATGATTTCCTTTTGGTTTTTGTGTTCAGTCAAGGTTATTACATTAACATGTTTGATCTCTTACAAAGTATAAGTGAATCTATATGGTATGATACATTTACATTATTAGATATAATCTCTTCTACATGATATTGTTTCCTTTATTTTAATTCAAGGTTAATTCCTAAATAGGGGCTTGACCAAGGCAAGCCCCTCCCCTGAAAATTTTCCCCTTCTCTCTTGTGTGCAATTGTATGTCCGAAGTGCAAGAATAGCTACTAATCCAAGAAGTCAATCTAAATACCTTTCTAGATCCCCTTTTATATTCTATATTTTGATATTATTATGTATAGGTTGAACCTTTGACTTATACCCTGATGTTCTAAGTATAGATCATGTTACAAAGCTAGAAGGATAATCAGTAGACTTTCCCAGATCAACTTTTTGTTTCTAATTTTGGTCATCATAGGTACGGGTGAAACTTTTGATCTATACCTGGGTATAGGTTGAACAACTTTTGACCTGTTCCCAAAGAAGAATAGAGAGTTTCAGGTTTCAGGTTGCAAATTATTGGATTTGGGTATTAGGACATTTTGAGAGTCTGTTGTATTGAAAATCAGTCTTTGGATACCTCCTTCTTCTTCCATTTCTAGGTTCACACATTCCTACCTCTATATCTTGTATCTAAGTTGATACATTAGATTAGATCTACTATTTCACTTTTCTATTAAATCTTTTATAGTCATAAGAATAAGATCTCTTGCCTTCTTTTCCATACATCACAAAGGAATACCCTAAATCCTCCTCTTATATAGATCTTGCATTTGTATCCCTTCATCCTTTTGGTGTTGTAAAAATCAGATTTGTCCTAAGGATTGGATTTTTAGTCTTCTAATGTATGTGTCATTTGGTGGTCTACTCTTGCTCGTCATTTTTTATTATACAATCTTCATCTAACATAGCATGGAGCATCAAAACTATAAGGAATGTGATCATTATAATTGAAGAAAAAGAAAGGTATCGGATAGGGATGATGTTTAGACATCTATTGATCAAAATACTTTACCAATAGTGAATACACCTCCATAATTCACGGGCACAAATCTCAAAAATTAGAGGAAATAAATTAATATTTTAATAGATATGCACCTCTATGGACTTATCACGAGTATAGGATGAGAATATTTGACCTGGTAGTATGGATTAAGACAATTAACAAGGATTTACTAGACCCAAAACCATGAGGACATGGTTGATAGCAGGAGGGGGAGAAATTGTAGGTTCTTTTCAATGACATTTTCAATACTTAAGTTATGATCATAAACCTACATATTTTGTTAATTACCATCATTGACAGTGTTTTCTTATTTTTTTAGAATACCTAGCTAATTATAAGACATAATAGAAGTGATATTTTGTACAGGATGCACACTTTTTGAAAATAAAATAGAAAGAAAATGATCATTTCTTCATAATTATTTTTCTATATTCTTTCCCTATGTTCATTGATTATGTTTTCAAATTTAAAAAGTTATTTTGTGATGTGGCATAGATGAATCTTTGGGAAAGAAACATTTGTCTCTTGATCACTCCATCTATGTAGATCATTTATTTATTTTTGTTTCTTTATCATATGTTTTGACAACTCATTGTTTTTTATGACAAAGTGAGGTTTTGTTGATGGAACATGCAGTTTCATCATCCTTGTTTCTATTCATTACCCTTCTAGGTGGGTGAGTAATGAATTTGAATTTTAAATAAGATATATATATCCATTAGATCTTAGTTAGTAGTTAGTAATTATCAAATTTTATTTTCCAGTATTTTCATTTTTCTACAAGTTGTAATTAAACCTTGTTTCACCTCCTCACAAGGCCCAATATGAATGCCAATTAGAAATTGATTATATCAATTGTGTTAAGGATCCCATCAGGAAGAGGAAATCTTGCTAAAACAAAGGGATGTGAGATTTTGTTTTTTTATTGTTTACTTTATTTTAGTAGTTAACCAGATTTAGTTTTGAATTAGCAATTCTTGTGGTTAATGTTGAATCATGTTGTTATTATAAATTAATAGTATTAAATTTTTTAATAAGAAGCAAATAAAATAGGGTTTTTCTTGAACGTTCAAATTTATAGTGCTTAAATAGTTCTCTTTGTATTTTCTAGCTAATCATAGAGTTAATTATTTTCCTAAAAAAAGTATTAATTTATGTAGTGTTTAGGAATGATGATGAAATAAAAATTTGGACAAAAACTTTATTGGCATTCATTTATGGAATTTAGGTTCAATTCTGTACATGTGATTTGGATTGAATTTTCCTGCAAGCACAAATAAGGTTTCACTTACTACAAAATAAATTAGAGTTTGAATTTTGTTTATAGTTTAAGTTTGAATTATATTTAGTAAATTAAATTTGAATTCCATACTTGCAGATTAAGAATTTGGCCATGAATCAATTCTTGTTAATTCATGTCCCATTTGAGCTAAGAATCACCATGGTATAAGCTTAGAACCACAAGGAAGTAAGTTACATAGTTCAACCTAGGTTTAGAACAAATTAAGATAGGATTTTCAATTTAGAAACAAGTTGTAAGAAGAAAATCTAGAGAACTCTTGATAGAGCATGATCAACACCAAAATATTTTATTTTAGTGTAAAATCCCCCAAATTTGAGATCCTCCTTATTATATATAACTCTAAAACACACCCAGTTTGATAAATGAAGAATTAAATGGTGCGAGTCGTAACATTAATGCCCTTGACTGTCAAGAAGCATCATATTTCACTTAGATAATTTGGATGAAGCAAAATCTTAAAGATGTGAAGGTAATTTTTGATGAAGCAATTATTATAATGTGCGACAATGCAAGTTGCATTAACATTTCAAACAATATAGTAATGCATTCAAAGAAAAAATGCATTTCTATCTGGTATCACTTCTTAAGGGAAAACATTGCTAAAAAGGAAGTCAGGTTGGAATATGTGCCTACCAAGGAACAAGTTGCAAACATTTTCATGAAATATTTTTCTAAGGATACTTTTGAGTATCTTAAAAAAAATATGGACCTTATTACCCCTCATTTTTCCAACTAGATGCATAAGAAGAGTGCATCTTTCTAGGGAGAGAATAAGAATTGACTAGATCTATTTTCTTCTGGATTAATGTTAAGACTACTCTTTGGGGGATCCATGTAGAATATAAATTTCAAATTGAAAGGGGGATAATACTCTTTGTCCTTGGTGTCAAAATGGGAGAGAGGTAACTATTTGTCATTGGTGTTTCCATGAATGAAAAATGGGAAATTTTTTAGTATTTGTATTGTCATTGATGTCAACCTGTTGAGGATTGAAATAGATGATTGATAGAGAAGATCAATGTAGAGTTTTTAAAGATGAGGATCATTGATTGATGATGAATATTTGAAAAAATTTAATGGAGAAGACTAGCACTGACAATGATTGATGAAGCATATTTTGAAGATCCTTGATGAAGAAGACTGGTGCTAGCATTGATTGATGTAGAAGATTTGAAAACATTTTTATGTAGTGCAGTGTATTTGATTATTAACATGAAGTGTTCTTAAAGGATAATACATGTTTGGATTTGGCTATTCAGATTTTTTTTTTATTGAAGTTAAAATTTTTTTTGAAGGGAACCGTAACCCTTTACAATAGAAGAAAAGATAGGAAGATAAGCATCAAAGAAAAAAGAAGCAGCCGAGGGAAAAAGAAGGAGACATTAGAAACCCCCCCAGCACAACCAACCAGAAAAAAGCTACAAAATAGACAAAAAGAACATGAAAGTGAGAAACAAGATAGCTAAGACATTTTTTCCATAACCTTCGATGTGTCTTCCTTCAGCAATTCATATTGCTCGATGGCATCCCAAAGATCCATGATTTCCTTGGACTTGACAATTTTCCACTTTTTTGTGCTTGCCCTAGTACAAGAGCCAGGACTGACAGAGCTAGTGTATTTAGAAGCTTCGTCTTCCATGACAATAGGAGTAGGGTTCCCTTCTAGCACGAAGAGAAGAGCCCGTAGGTTTTTGGTATTCACCTTCATGCCCTCAAATTTATTCTTCATAATTCTTCATAATTCTGCTATTTAGGTAATGTTCTATTATTCTAATGAAGTGTTCAAGATAGTACAAGGATTATCTAGAAGATGAAAGATTGAGAAGATGGTTTAAGGAGAAAATATAATTGAAGACCTAATAGGAAAATGCTTTGAATTTATATACATAAGATGTTAGCTTCATGTGGATTTGGTAATTATGGTTTTACACTACGAATATTGCATTATCATTATTTTAGGTTCTCAACTACTCTTTTGGATAAGTTATGATGAACTTGTTGCTAATAGTAAGGCTTGATATAAGAAATGGATTGAATAGGCTCAAAGGATTCTCCTCATTGCTTTGCAATTTCATTTCATGATGTTTAGTTTGGTGAACATGGTTAGATGGTTTTTTTAGTGTTTCAATTCAAATATCTTTTGGTAGTGTGCTCAACAGATGAAGATATTCTATCACAAGTGCAATATTGTTGTTTGTGTTGCTATCTAGATGAATTAGTTATCTTTGGTAACAAAGTTAGAATTTTATTGGACCAGATATGGTATAAGAGAAGTGTTAAGAGGAAAAGGATAACCATGTCATGCTATGTGTGCACTGCATAGCATTACAGGATTTAGAGAATGGTTTAGAACCAATTGGTAACATAATTTTAATGGTTTTCTACACGTTACCTTTGGGACCAGTTTTGGAGGATGATGTGGTGTGTGTTCTGGTGGTACCCTAAATTTTGAAAATTTAGAAGTCCTAATCCATTATCAAGAAGCATGTTTCTCCATACTAAAAAAGATCAAAGGAAGGAAGCTTTATGACACAAATAAATAGAACTAACTAATTGAAGCCTTTAGAAAATGCTGGAATTTAAACCTACTACAAATATGATTTCGACAAAGGATAAAGATGGTCGAATTTTAAAAATATAAAAATGACCCAGTTCGGGAAATCAAATTTCCTATCTCCAAAATAAATATTAGATTTTCATGAGGTGTTTTGGATTTTTGACCAAAGCCAAATCCGAAAGTTAGGTAGTTATTTTTTAGTTAGTTTATTATTTTTTCAAACTAATTTGTAATAAGAGTTATGTCTTTTCACCATAAAGAGGTGTGAAAGCCACTCAAACACATATATATACATAATTTAAAATGTAAAGAGAAGATGAGACAATAAAATATAATACAATTTCACATATTTGGATAGTTTTTAATCAACAAGTATAAACATGGACCTGGATGTACTATTTTTTCAAAATCAATAAAGATAAGTCCTTTTTCTTTCACATGTGTAATAGTTTCATTATCATTTTACAAGTAGTCCCTCAAGTAAACCAATAGAACTTCTTCAAAGTGATAGTTTGATGTGCATGCTTCCTGATTTGATTCATAGTCTATATTTTCACTTGGTTTTCTCATTTTTCATGGTTAAATCTTGTTGATTGAGGCCTTAGTCAATTGGTCTGTCATCTGAGAAGTATTACCCTTTTGAAATATCTCTCAATTTGTTTTAGGTTGCATGTACATTCGATGACACATTTGAAGTGATAAGCTTTCTTGTAAAATTGTCTTTGAGGTTGAACATAAGATTAGAATGATCTTGACTCTATTGCCCATGGTAGAATAAGGCACTTGTCTAATCATTATTTGGATTATAGTTATTTAGTTCATTGTTATAGTTTTGTGATATCTTATCTATCTGTTCATTTCAATTTACATACATATTTACTAAACATTATTTAATTACTTACAGTATTTCAGTTTACAGTTTATGATATATTTCTTTCAGTTAGATTTATTTCAAGTGCCTTTCCATACTTGAGAGAGAGGGTTTGAGGTGTATTCTATCTACTATAAAAAGCCTTAAGACTTGAAGGATAAGTTTAAGGTATAGGCCTACTAGCCTTGGTTTTGTAGAGCCAAAATTGTAGAAGTTCCAACCTTTCCTTGGTTGTGACTTGTTATTTGGCCAAATCACTTGGGTTTCTCATTATTGGATAGGAAAAATCCATAGGAAATCCAATCTGTTCATTTGAGCACCAACAGATTGGTGACTCCGCTAGGGAGTTGTTTAAAAGAACATTTTAGTATTCTACCTAGAAGCTCTGGTGATATATTTAAGACTCTACTGGGAGAAAATAACTCAGAAGATAATAAGTATTTTCCTTCTGATAAGAAGGTGGCGACTC
>MU227828.1:1983152-2065273 GCA_018584345.1 Thuja plicata | reverse complement strand
TACCAGCCTTGGTTTTGTAGAGCCAAAATTGCAGAAGTTCCAACCTTGCCTTGGTTGTGACTTGTTAGTTGGCCAAATCACTTGGGTTTCTCATTATTGGATAGGAAAAATCCATAGGAAATCCAATCTGTTCATTTGAGCACCAACATGTTCTTTGATCATAATACTTGGGGAGGTATTATTGAGTTGTGTTATGGTCATCTGTATCTCCTTGGGTGGACCACATTTAATATTTAAGTTTATGATAGCTGACTATGTGTTAATATCACCTAATTTTCTCAAGGCCAACCTTAGTGATGTTTCTAATGGATAAATACTATATATACATATGTTGGGATTAATGGGAAGTAGTAATGAGAGGGGAGGGGTGAATCAGCACCTGTAAAACTTTTAACTCTTTTCACCTTACTTCATTAGCAATCAAACTTTACTATATTACTAACTGAATCTGATGTTCTTTATTATGCATGTAATATTAATTGTATGCAACATTCATACAAAAATTCATGAAATTAATAGACACATAACACAAGATATGATATCGTAGAAAACTCATGTTAGGAAGTAAAAACTACGGTGGGGATCGCACCCACAAAACTTCACTATCTGTAGAATGGAAGGGAGCCGGTTAAGGATTACAATTTGACCACTTCTGATGATCTACCCAGTTAGGAGTATTAATGTGGAGGCCTATTAGGATCTACTTTGTTAAGATCTTTAGCAATACTAATGTAGCGTGCACTCAGTTAAGAGATTTACAATAGGATTGTTAAATCCACCTTCCTTGAAAGGATTTCTTAAGTGTACCCCACTTGTTAGAATGTGTACAATTTGTATGACCTGACTGTATGTAATATATAATTTCTAATTATAGATCCATTAAAGCTTACAGTATATGAATATTACCTATAGTAATTGATTAATACCTTTTCCTGCTTGTCGGTAGCCTTGGTTCTATTCTGGAAAACTGATTTGATCTTTGTCTGTGCTGCTGCATGAATTCTCTTGTCTAATCCTTAGATGCTCTCAGTGGCTGCAATCATCATTGAACAACGTGTTAATAATTGATTGATAATCTATTTATACAAGTTCTTTGACCTATTTTAGAATCATGCATTACAATGTTAACTCTAGATCCAAGGTATACAACTAGACCTTGATCCTTTAGTTTGCATGTTTTAAACCAGTTAAACTGATAAAAAAAATAATAATTACATTCATTTTCCCTAACATAATGGATTTAAAACAAATCAAGAAGATAAATATAAAAATTCAGTGATTTATCTGACGTGGAAAGTCAGATCCACTTTTTGCGGGATGTAACTGACTCTCCGTATTTGATCGTCGGCATGAACTAAAAGTTTGTCAGTGTTCCTTCTTTGAATTGATCATCAGGTTCCCTTCATCTATCCGGTTCCACTCTTGACTATTTCATTAGTTTGCACTATTGGTTACTTGTCGGGTTCCTTTGTCTTTTCTATCATCGGGTAACACTAAATAGTGTTGCGTCAGGATTCTTTGTACTTAGCAATATCGGTAACCTTGTCATTGGGTGGTGTTGTGCCCTATCTATCAGTGTATTATAAACTGATGATGTTTATCATGTTTTTCTTTCCATATACTAATGGAAAAATATAATGTCTTCAATCTCCCCCTTTGACATTAGTATCAAAAATTGATATGTGCAAAATACTAAAGTGTTTAGTATGTACATCGTGTATATATCCTTTTTATTATATGACTCCCCCTAACTGTATGCATCAGTATAGTATAAGTATATGTACATGTATACTTGCCTTTGTACTATACATTCCACTTTTTTCATAATATTTCCTCTTATATTGACTGACTATACATATCATTTTCCCCTTTTTATTGACTGACTGTACATATCATTTCCCCCTTTTTTGATAATCATGACAAAAATGTACAACTTATAAGTTGTCAAAATTGTGACAAAAATGTGCAACTTACAGAGTGTCAAGAATGTGGGAGTGACTGTTCTTGATATCTTCTATCATTTTCTCCCATTTTTCTTTGAGGAGTTCCAGTGCCATGTGCTCTAGTTCAATCCTGGCATGCATATCATAAATACTATCTAGGATAGACATTTCTGGGGTGGAAATAAATGTTCTTGCCTCTGTCATATAGTGTTGTAGTAATGTGAGAGTTGGTAAGAGTTGAGCTTGAAGCTCATTCACCTCATCTTTGAACTTTGTTTCTGCAATTTGTATATCCTATCTTAGCTTCCTAGCTTGCTTGAGCTGGCCATTGTGCAATTTGATTGCATCTTTAGTGTTTGTGAGATCTTGTGCATTGGCTTGAAGATCAGCATCGATTTGTGCTATCTTATCGGTATACTCCTTGGTGAGTTTATCTAATGTGGATAATTTTTGTATTAAGGCTATTGCTTCTAAAATTTTGGGGTCTAATGTGCTTACCAGTTCATATAGCTTCACCTTTTGTAGTGCCACTTCTTGGCTTATTTTCTCTACTAACTTGAATTCATATTTCTTCTCAAGTCTAGCTTCCATATCCTTTTCAGCATCTATATTTTGAGATGTGATAGCATCGGTGAGAACCACTAATTGATCAAGCATGGGAGTTTTTTGATCAACATCTATATTAGGTACAATTTGCTAGAGTATTCATTTTTCAAATTCAAGTACCTTTACTTCTTTTTTGGCCTTTCTCATCTTATCCTGGATAGCTTTCCTCTCACAAAGTCTAGCATACTTTGTCAACTCAATAGGATCCAATGTTCTGGGATCACATACTGAAATCTCAATTATTTCATCTAGAGTGACTGGATTTTTGTTCTTTCTCTTCTTCTTCCTTGAGATTTGTGTAGATTCATATGTATGAACTACCATTGCTAGTTCATTTTTTTTCTCTAAGGCACTCGGTGAAGGCTTTGTAGATGAAACTTCTTGTGCCTTCTACTCGGGGTTCACCTATCGGTTAGGTGAAGATGTCTCTTCATCAACCTTGGGTGTATCAGTAGATTTATCTTTTGTTTTCTTTTGAGAATCATCTATCTTTTCTTCTTCACTCTTCTCCTTATGCTTTTCCTCCTCTACTTGTTTTTCTCTTTCTTTATTATGATCAGTAGACTTGTCTTGCTAATCATTGGTAGCAGCTTGTTCTACAGTTGTATCTTTGGGTTCATCTATTGTATCTTTTATTTATTCATCGCCCTTGTCTATGGGTATGCTTGTATCTATAGTACATTCTTCATTTCCTTCTATCAGATTGATGGCCTTCATCAATACTAGCATATTATTTTGTGTTCCCACCTGTGTTGTATCTATAGTTGTGTTCTGTTTGTTGGCTTTATCTTATTGAATAGTGACATCTTCATCCTTTTGAATTTGTTCTGTAGGGTCCAGTCCTATTATGTCAATGATTAGTGTCTATCCATGTCTCATCAACAACATCCATGTCATTATTTCTTGGTGTCTTTAATGCTTTTTTCTTTTCTTGATCCTTAAGAGATATGAGTATTACAACATCTTCCTTTTTTGGATCCTTATCATAATCATAGTGAGTAATATCTTGAATGCGAAGATCATCCATGACTTCATCTAAGTCAATGGGCTTAGTATCCTACACATTATCCAAAGCAATGTGCTCTGGAATTGCTTTTTCTTTTTTCTCCTCTATATGAGGTGTCTCGGTGAGAAGTAATGGATTCTCACAAATTGTTGATTCTATAGGTAGATCAAGAATTTGTCTCCATTTAGCATCTGTCATGTTGTCCAACTCTAAAAACTTATCCTGTAGCACCTTGTAGGCTCTTATCTTTGCCCAAAATTTATTGGAATGCTTTTTCATCATTTCTTTTATTTTTTCCATTTTGGATTTGGGAGGCATAAGTGTTACAAGTATCCTCTCCCTTGTTTCCTTTTCTATGTGCAAAGCATAAGACAATCATGCTGAAATTTTGTCACTCAGTTCTTTGGGAATTTTGTTTGCAAACTCAACTGGTACATATTTGAAGTTGACCATAGCCCTGATTATTGCATCTTCTATTTTATTTTTGTCCTTGGGATTCATATTTACCCATTGTCTATCCTATTAGTCATGGTACTTATTGTAGCAATTAAATCAACAGTCTCATCAATTGTTCTCGGGGTTAAGCTTTTCTTTTCTACTTCAGGCTCATCCTATTTTGAATCTTCATTGTCACCTTTGGTCCTGATGAGTTTTATCCTCATTTTAGTAGGTATTTGCTTCTCTATTTGTTTCTTCCTCTTATAGGTTCTCACTTGACCTTTCTTGAGAGGTGTAGTATCTTTCTTTGCAGTTTGGCTCCTTGTCCTTTGAGGTGATGTGGTCCTTGGTTTCTTGGTTGGAGGTGGAGGCACATCAGACTCTGTGGATTTAGAATTTGTTGCTTGTTTATGTTCCTCTTCACTGATGATACCATGTTCCTTGGTGTCCTCTATTTTTTCTTTCTCCTCTTCATTTACCGACAACATCTTCTCAAGATTCTTTACCATCTTGTTTTTCTTGTTGACAATCTTCTTTATGACTAGGCCTATTTTTATCTTAGACTTTGCCTCTTCATATGTTCCAAACCTTGGTTGCTTACTATCAAGTGGTTCATTCAATAGTGCATCAATTGCATTTTTTTCTTGATCTATGTTTATCTCATAGTCAAGTGGTGGTAACTAGGTTGTTCTTGGCAACTGGTTTAATGTGAGTAAAATCTAAATCCACCATAAAGAATATCTCATCCCTATGCTTTTCAATTAATTGTTCAGGGATCCTTACTCTTTCCATCATCTTTTCCTTGAATTCAAGGAAGTATTCAATCATCACTGAATCAAAGTTGTCACCTAGTGACTTGATAAGGTCACTTATCTGCAATCTAAATGGCTTGGTAGTGTCCCACTTCACTTTGCCAACTGAAGGAAAGTATTCTTGAAAATAAAAGAATATACACGTTATAAGTGAGCCAAACTTACATGTGTTTGTCTTGACCAACCTGATTGTTGTCATATTCTCATCAAGTTTCTTTAGAAGGATCTCACATAGATCTATTTGTATTCCTTTAATGACAATATTTTATGTTATGCTTACTGCTATTGATGTTATACTGTTTAGCCTTCTAGCTTAGAAGATCTTGTACCCTATGAAACATGCACCAAACCTTAGTTCCTCATTGGTGATGGTGTTTACCTTAAGTTTTCGGTTATCCCATACAGCATTGGTGAGTTTCTCAACTTCTGGTCGAGAGGGATGCTTGTGAGATTTTGGCTTGTTGGTTATAGGGTAACCTGTTACATCATGCAGTACATTCTTTGTAATCTTCTTGGGTTCATCTAGTCATAGCTTCTGATAGTGCATTCTACTTAGTACCAACCTAATCCAATTAGTTTTGAAAACCCTTAGGAAATATAAGGCATTAGTTATCCCTTTTACTTGCAAGTGCTTGTGTTCTTCCTTTAGGTTCCCTTGATCATCACATAGCTTCTTATAAGCTTAATCTATCTACAGATCACCAATCTCAATGATCTTACAGTGGATGTATGATCTAAGGTCTTCTATCAACAAAACCCTAGGTGGAATTTTTGAAAATGCACCAAAATCATCGGGTTGCGATGTAATCTTTGGGCATATCTTGTATTTTGGTTCCACACAAGTGCTATTCTTGAATAACTTAATGAATTTCTTCTTTTAACTCTTCAATTTGATTGTTCTTGAAGTCATTGCCATTGTTTCAAATTTAGGGCTTTCTCAAAAATAATAACAGAGTTCTCGGTACGCTTGGTACTTACTTCTATCTGTGTAACTTGTGAGTGAAAGGTTTGGAGAGTGTTGGATTGAGTCGAGGATGCTCTACTAAATGCTCTCTTTTTGCTCTCTTTTTTCTCTACTTTGTTTTCTCAATTCACACGTGAAAAATGAAGTCCATTTGTCAAGTATTTATAGACTTTTTCCCTAAGTCTCTCATAAATGCTCAACAACTCATCGGGTCATGAAGAAAAAGTTCGTCAGGTAAACTCTCAAATACATTCTTGGTGTTGAAAGGATGTTGAGGATATCTGTTAAGATTTTTTCTTTTGTAACATCCCAAAATTGGCATCTTGCAACCCTGACCAATTTTGTTGCATTTGTCATTCTTCTGAATCATCAAAGTCCTATTGTACTAGGCAATTGTGAGTTTTGACTGACTCTACTCAACCTAAGTGTCAAATGAAGAAAATCCTAAGTCTGCATTAATCATACATTATATTTAATTCCTAAATATCAATCAATTAGCTAAACAAACCCTATGATTGAATTAATTTAATTATAAATTCCTAGCACTTTAATTAAATTAAATTCACCCCTTTTAGCTAAAACACATAAAAAGGAATTAAATAATATTTAATTATTAAATAAATATCCTCATTTCAAAAATTGAATTTAATTTTTCAAATAATTGAGAAAAAAACACATTTATGAGGTCATATTCTATTTATTTAAATAAATATTCTCTCAAAAATCTTGTCTCCTATTCAGAAATGGAAACTTTGAATTAACTGTGCTTTAAAGAGAAAGAAAATAGTTAAAATAAAAAAGAAAATAGTTAAAAACAAAGAGAAAGCAGTTCATTGTTTTCTTTTAAAGAAAACTTGCTAATCTGAACTAGCTTTTTTATCTGTTTATTTCAAAAGGAAACTTTCTATTCTGAGCAGACTCTCAGTCTATAAAAGAACTCCCATTTCTCATTCAAAATATGCATTGTTAGAATAAAGAATTGCTGCTGCATTTTAGAATTCATCATCTCATTTCAATTAAGCTCATTTGCAATAAAATAGCTTCATTTTCTTAGATTAATCTCATATTTCTTATCATGTCTTAGTTTAATTTCATTTAGATTAATCTTGCATCTTTCTTGTTCTTAGATTAATCTTTCATTACATTACATTGCATTCATGGAGAAAAATCCTTCATTCTTAGATTGGTCTAGGTTTTGAGACTCATTTTGAGAGCCATTCAAAACCCCGTCTAGATAGAAGGCAACAGGTCAAATTATACAGGCATGTAGGATGAATAACTCATATTCACTTTTGTATGTGGCCGATGAACAAGGACTATGTTGAAGTGTATGGTTGATAAACAAGGCCACATTTAACATATACATTTATGGCACCCACTATGGGGACGGAATAATCAGTTTTGGCCTCATTTTATTGCACTTCTTTTCAATTTTGTGCTCTGTCCCTACGTCTTTGTCAGAGATTTTGAGCAAAATTTCACAGCATCTCGCACGAACTTTCTGTTTCTTTGCATGATTATCTATACTTCTGCATGTAGGACTGTGAGAATCACTGCATGAAATTTGACACTAGAGACCTTTATTTGTTGTTTATTATCTTGGTTTTCTAACCATCTACTATTTCCTAACATCTATGTTTCTCTGATTTTATTTTTGGAACAGCTTAACGGTGGTTTGCAAGACACTGAAATGAAGAAGGAAATTACAAACTACTAACGTGTTTACTGCAAGATGCTTGTCGAAGACCTACATGCTTTCACAAAACTCTCATGTCTTTTTTTAGTAGTTAGAAAACACTTCGGTTGGTGCTTAAAAATAATCATGGTCTTGCGTGATTGAAGTGTTTTCAAGTTTGTAATTCCAAGAACTATATGAACGTATCCTCTCCCCTTGCCTTTATGGATCTTGGGTGTAAGATAAATTCATATGATTCTTCTAGTGTGGCTACCTCCCAAGAGATTTAGCAGAGCCAGTGAGAGTGGATTTCCCAACTGGTAATAGGCTAAAGGCAAGCCCTTCCAAACTGGTATATAAAAAATTCCATTGTGATTAATCTCACAATGGACAAGTGTGAACTCATTGTGGCAACCAAAATCCCCTCTAGTACCCTAGTGGTGCATTAAATTCCCTACATTGTTAAGGTAAAATCCTTTCTTTGAAAGGATTGGGAGAGCCCCCTTAATTGGGAAAATGACTTGATCACAACCACCTGAATGGATGTCCTTACTAAAAACTATTGTTATAGTATCCAAAAACCCTCTATCTGTTGATGTAGAAGGTCAGAGACTGACTAAGATGCCCCACATTTTTATGGCTCTTAGTAGAGACAACAGAACTTTGGGAAGAAATTCCTTTGGGGTTCAACAGATATTGCCCTGGCTATCCTAGGATTGTGATGTGTCTATTCTAGTACTACAACAATTCTGCTTAATGTGTTTTGTGTGGGTGTATCATTTAAACAATCAAAACAAATGTCACACAAACTGTCAAACTTGAACATGTCCAAAACAATCTCTAACTCACTCTCTGTTGGAAAACAACATGATCTTGTCTCAAAAAATGCAATCTGGTCCTAACTATCTGATTCTATAGAATTTCATTGTCTTCACTTCCAAATCTCGCGTGACATTTTGTCATCTTCATGTCATTATTTGAGAAACTTCACACAACACACTGCCAATTATCGCATGACATTTTGCAATCTACTACTATTTTATTCACCAGTCCGTCATTATTTTCTACAATTTTTCACACGGGACTACATAGTTTCACGCGTGCCAATGAGAATCTTCATGCAAGAAAGTACTTCTTCACGTGAGTTTGCAACATTTTTTCAAAACAGTGAGCAATTTCCCATCTGTCCAGCATCTTTCTGCTAAATCTGGTCTCTGTTCTAGGTCTTTTTATCTTACTTCTATCTGCACACAGTCTGCAACTTGATTTCTTGGGTTGAGAATTACGTGATTCTTGCTTAAACTGGTCTCATCTCATATCTTTTGGTCTATTTCTACTGTGTCATCATATCTTATGTCTCAATAGTCATCTCTCAGTTGTTCTAACCTCATTTTTGATGATTTTCACCAAGTATACTTCACCTTTTGGCACTTTCTATGCATTTACTTTGAGACAGTTTCAAGTGTGGTCCTAGTTCATATCCCTTGTACAATATTTGTCTATGACTGTTACAACTCGAAGTGGAAAAATATTGTCTTCACGTATTACTAGAAAAGGTAGGGGTAGACCTATCAATCAAGAAGAATTTGTGCTTTCCATACCATTGCCAGCTACTTCTAGTGAGGAATCATCTCAATCTCCCTCTCTAGTACTTCAAACTTATGTCAAATGATCATTTACAGTGGATTTTATTCAAGTTTGAAACCCTTTGTTCCAAGAGGATCCAAATTCTGAAGACACTCAAACTTCTCATACTGACTCTTTACACACTAAACACTTGCATTCTAGCAATATGGCATATCATGACCAATCAGGTGAACATAGCAGAGATGATCTCTCTAAAACCAGGGGTAAATTCCATTTTCAAGACCCCCCTAATGACGAGGAAACAAAAATAACCCAAGTAGATATTGCGAATGCTCGTGCCAATAAATATTTCCACAGGATGGTGGAAATTCTCCTAGCTGAGGAAAAAGAGAAATACCTTCTCGAACTAGCCAATCAAGGGGCTAAGTTACCCTCCAACTACAATGTAGATATGCTTGTCACTAAAGAGGAAGAAACTAAAAACTCCAAGTTACAAAAACAAGTTCAAAGTATGAAAGAACAAATTCTTCAACTCATGAAGGATAAAAACAAACCCGCTACATAGTTCATGCTGGAAAGCATATGTCCATTCTCATTTGATAAGATTCTATGCATGCCTCCTTTTCCTAAAGGAGTTGAACTTCCCAAGTACGATAAATAGTTGGGTACCTCTGATCCCCAGGATCATCTAAGAGAGTTTGGTGCTCTCTCCATGGAGTTCATACATGATAAAACCTACCTTATGCATCTCTTCCCACGTTGCTTGGGAGTGCTAGCTATGGAATGGTTCTCTAGGCTACCAACTGGCATCAAAAATTTTGAAAAAATTGCCAATTTTTTTCTACAACACTATTCTCACAACATCCAACACCCAATTCACATCTGAGATCTTTGCAACTTGAAACAAAATCATGGAGAATCCTTCTTGACATTTCTTTGGAGATGGAGACAACTTTATACAAGATATTCTCACAAAATACCAAGTATAGCTGCAAGGTCCTTTAACCTTCGATGACATGATTAAGCAAGCTATGAGAATTGAGACATTTATGGTCAAGAAAGGAGAACTGACCTTACATAATGAAAATAAACAAGGGTCTTCATCCTCAAGCAAAGAGAAATCCAAATTTCCCAAAAAGAACCAGAATGTTGTGAATGATGGAGTTGTAGACAATGTGACTCCCAAGCCTTCAAAGGCTACTTTTAATCTCACTACCATAATGCAGGAAGCCAAATCCACTGAACAGGCTACGACAAAATCCAAACCAAGTACTTCACATTTTTCCAGATCTAAACCTTGGGCTCCTAGACCCAAGTGTGATTTCACTCCTTTAGGAGAACCTCTTGATGATATTTACAAGACTCTCGTGTACAACCATTTACTCACTCCTCTAGATAAATCATGTCCTTTTGATCCATAACCTCGACCATCTTGGTGGAATGAATCTGCATATTGTGATTACCATCAGAATAAGGGTCACAAGACCGCTACCTGCATTCAATCATGACACAAGGTCCAAGACCTTATTGATAGTAAGGTTATTGATGTGGGAGGTCACAATAAGAACTTAGACCACCAAGATTTCAAAGACCCATTTCCTCCTCATGGGAAGGGTGAGTCATCCAAAGGCAAGAATACTAATGCCAAGGTCAACTATACACACACCAATAACGACAATATCATTAATATGATTGAGCCTGTTGATACTGAATACTGTAACATTATCATTCTCAAGGGAAGGGAAGATACTCCCAAGCCCAAAACTTCTTTCATTTTGTGAGGGTTTGTACCTTATCCCTCTGAACAAGAATAGTCTCAAGTTAGTGCAAACATTGTTACTCGATCTCATGCTAAGATCATTCTCAAAGGCCCTAAGCCTTCTACGTCTGCACCCACATAACCTGTAGACAAAGCTATTGTTGGCTCTACCAACAAGAATCTGAAATTGGTTTCCTCATCTAGTTCTACCAATTATAGCATACTAGACCAACTACAATGTACCAATGTTCACATCACCATCTTCAAGCTGCTAAAACTCTCCCCTACTCATAGGGAGATCCTTGACAAAGCCCTCACTAAGGAAAATGTTCCAAAAGATCTTGATCTTGACTAGTTTCAATCCATGGTAGGTCACTTTACCTTCTCCCATTACTTGTCTTTCTCTGAGGAAGACAACCATTCTTTGAGTCACCCACACAATAACCCCTTGCACATTGAAGTCATGATTGGTCCAAAGTGCGTCCGTTGTATCCTCATAGATAATGGCTTGGGCCTTAACATTTTCTCTACTATCTTCCTTACTAACTTAGGCTATGGTGAGGACTACATAGATGCTCACAAAAATATTACCATTAAGGCCTATGATGAAGAAGACCAAAGATCTAAAGTGCTCATTATGTTACCAATTAGAGTTAGCCCTATTGAAAGAGATGTTATATGTCAAGTGCTTGACATTCCTTTAGCATACAATATTCTATTGGGAAGGACATAGATCCATGAAATGTAGGTTGTCCCTTCAATATACCATCAATTCATTAAGTTCCCTATCCAAGGATCTAAAGCGACTGTACCTGCTAATACGCACTATGATTGCAAAACACTCACAAAATATGCTGACATCTTTGTGCCCACCAACAAAGAGTCTACTGAGTTCTTTGAGACTAAACTAAAGGAAATGGAAAAGGCTCTGACACTCAAAAAAAATGACATGGGAGGATATCAAATTGAACCCATGCTATCCATTACATCTCTACCTTTGTCTCCATGTTCTTTTGGGAGGCCTTTTGAGAACACTAAGCCTTCTGCAGTTCCTCCTCAAAAAAAATATGGTGGTACCTTTGTACAGGCCATGATACCATTAGAAGAAGAAGCTGAAAATAGGGCTATCAAAGATTGGATCTATAAAGGTGAGGACACTTCTGAAAAAACCACTACACCTTGTGACATAAAACCTGAACAGTATGGCAAGGGTCTAACTACTATGCAACATTTTGGCTACAAAGGAAATTGTCCTATAGGTGTGAATCATAAAGGATTGATTGCACCACTTGAAGCTATTGGTTGACAAACACGTGACTCTATAGGTATAGGCTTCAAGAAGCTCACATTCCAACTGCAGATAAAAAATTTTGTACCCCACATAGATCACCAACCAACACCTAAAGATACATCTAAAATTGAAGACTTAGAAGACTGCTTCCCTTGTCCCATTCCTCCAAATCTAGCAAAATTATTTGCTGAGCTAGATAATTTCATACCATGTGTCAGTACACTCGAGACTGATAGTGAGTTTGATGAAACCATTCCACTTACTCCATTCACCTATGATCAGTGGAAAGAAATACAAACTGTCAATCCAGGACATCAAGGTGATTTGTACATACCACCACACTTCCAAGAGAAATTTGAACAAGAGAAAACCCAACCACTTCTCACTAAACAAGAAATAGATGATGTTGCAAGCACTGATGAAGAACCTATGTCAAATAGTGCTCATCTAACCATAGTAGATTTTTTAGGTAGAACTCATCCCAACTGGGGCAAAGAGTTGATTTTACCCATGTTCTTAATATGAAACCTAATGGTGAAACAGACTCTCATGAATACGATTTTGACAGTTTTTCAAGCACCCCTTTTGACATGGATATAGAAATAGTGGATACATATGAAAACCTTCTCAAAGTAGGTGAAAGGTCTAGTGTAAGGTCAAAAGAGTCTGATTCCATAGATGTTAATGTGTCATATACTATGGTCGCTAAGGGTCAAAGGAACTCGACTACACCTTTGGATAAGATTGCTCTAGGTCTCGACTTGCTAGTCCATGATTTCAATGATTATACCATGAACGCACTTGAACCTGTCACTTCTCTTTCACTCTGCCATCCCAAGCTTATAGACTGGAACTCTCCCTCCCCATCTAATGAAGTCCTTACATTCCAAAATGATTATGCTCTTGCCTATTACCTCAATGTTGTCGAACCTGTAACGTCCTCCACTAGAGAAGAAAGTGTCAACATGACTGAGGCTGATATCAAGTATCTCAGTCACAAAATCAAAAGAATAAAAAATAGGCAGTCTGATGGTGACAACCACATTGTGGCAGTGTCAGAGCCATAAAAAGTCAGAATAAAGGATATATCCAAGGGTGAAAACCTCTCTGAGGCACCTGAGGATGAGATACTTGATACGCTTCTGAGTCATTTCCAAGAACGATCATCTATGCTAATTGAGCCCACTCAACCAGTCAACTTGGGTATGAAAGCTGAACCTTAGATCATTCATTTGGCACAATCATTATCTGAGACAGAAAGAGAGGAATTCATTACACTATTCCTGAGAAAAAAGATAAACTTTGCATGGAAATATTCAGATATGCCAGGATTAGATCCTAATCTAATCATGCACCACTTGTCCATTGCACTAGGTGTCAAGCCTGTAAAACAAAAGCTTTGGAAAATGCATCCTAATGTGGCTCTACTTGTCAAAGCTGAATTGGAGAAACTTCTTAAGGAAACATTTATCAGAGCAATTTACTATGCATAATGGATCTCTAACATTGTTCCATTATCGAAACATGATAAATCTATCTGAGTCTGCACAGAATTTAGAGACTTGAAAAGGCATGTTCTAAGGATGACTTTCCATTGCCCAATATTGATATGATTTTAGATATGACAGTAGGATATAAAATGTACTCACTAATGGATGGTTTCTTTGGCTACAACTAGATAAAGATCATGCTAGAGGACCAAGAGAAAACTTCTTTCACATGTGCATGGAGCACTTTCTGTTGGAATGTCATGCCCTTTGGATTCAAAAATGCTGGTGCTACATATCAAAGATCTTTCACCACTATATTTCATGGCATGATGCATAAAACAATGGAAGATTGTGTTGATGACACTCTAGCCAAATGCATGCAACAAGAGAAATGCCTTGCGGATCTAGGTCATATACTAGATTGGATGGAATAGTCTAGTCTGAGGCTAAATCCTAAGAAATGCGCATACGATGTAACATATGGAAAATTTCTTGGCTATATCATCTTTGCAAAAGGCATCAAAGTGGATCCTGAGAAAGTCCAAGCTATCATGGAAATTCTACCACCAAAAGAATATCAGATAAATGAGAGGAATTCAAGGCCGATTACAATCTATCTAGCGCTTCATATCACATATGGCGAAAAAGTCACAACCATTCACCAAGACTTTACACAAAGGTGTGACCTACCAATGGAACAAAGAATGTGACGAGGGGTTCACACAAATTAAACTATATCTTGTGAACCCGCCAATATTGATTCCTCCTATTCATGGGAAGCCACTTATACTTTACATCTCTGCTACAGATACATCATTGGGTGTCCTATTAGCCCAAGAAGATCAGAACAACAAAGAAAGGGCTATCTACTACATTAGTAGAACTCTAGTCTCATATGAAATGAACTATTCTATTATAGAGAAGGCTTACCTCACAGTGGTATTTGCTTCACAAAAATTGTGACACTACATGCTAGCTCATACTACATGCCATATTGCTAAGATTGATCCTCTAAAATGTTTTCTTAGTAAAGCTACCCTCACAGGTAGACTAGCCAAATGGGTCATGATTATCAGTGAATTTGATATTGAGTATGTAGAAAGAAAAGCCATCAAGGGGGAAGAAATTGCAAATCAATTGGCAGAAGCACCTCTAGTAGATCATCAACCATTGAACATTGAATTTCCAGATGAGTCCATATTACTTCCCACACATCAATCATGGACTATGTTCTCTGATGGTTCATTTACCCAACAGGGGTCAGGTGTTGGGATTCTATTCATCATACCTCAAAGGTACTCTTTACCAAAAGCATACAAGATGTTGTTTCCCTGTACAAATAACATCATCGAGTACGAAGCCTTAATCAATGGAATGAAGATAGCCCTTGAGTGGCGAGTGGATGAGTTTAATATCCTTGGAGATTCACAATTAGTCATCAATCAAGTAAATGATATCTATAAGACAAAAGATGACAAGCTGGTACCTTATAAACGATTCGTGGATGAACTCAAAAAGTATTTTGTTCACATCACATTTCAATAGGTTCCAAGGGTAGACAATAAAGTGGCGGATGCAATGGCTACTCTTGCTTCCATGCTACAGATGCCAAAAAATGATTTCTGACATGAATTCCTAGTGGAGATGTTATGCTACCCATCCTATGATACCCTTGAGTCTCGAATGATCTATTCTGTCATTGGACATGACTCATCCTGCTACCATCATATTTATTCCTACCTTCATGACCAGATTATTCTAGATACTTACACCCGGAATGAGAACGTCACTTAATCCACAGTGCTTCACAGTTTTTCATCATTGCTAACAACTTGTATAGGTGCGGTCTAGATGGTACCCTTATTAGGTGTTTAGAGCCCGATGAGTCCAAATGTGCATTAGTAGAGGTGCATGAAGGCATCTGCGGGTCTCACTCTAGCAGCCTGACACTAGCCCATAAAATTATTAGAGCTAGTTACTATTGGCCAGATATGGAAAAAGAAGCTACACAATTTTCTAAGTCTTGTAAACAGTGTCAACTACATGGAAATCTGATTCATGCTCTAGCCAAGGGGCTTATTCCCTTCATTACTTTCAGGCCATTTTAACAATGGGCCTTTGATTTGGTGGGTCTGATTTATCCCTCTTCCTCAAATGGACATAAGTTCATCATCATAACTACATACTATTTTACTAAGTGGATGGAGGCAGTCCCTCTCACCATTGCCAATGGCAAATCGGTAGCAATGTTCATTCTCAACTACATCATCTGCAGGTATGGTGTAACCTCAGCCATAATCATTGATAATGGGGGATAGTTCAAAAACAAGTATTTGACAGAGCTATGGTCTAATTTTAAAATCACTTAGCACTGGTCTTCCATCTATAATCCTCAGGGTAATGGATAGGTGGAAGCATCAAACAAGACAATCCTTAAAATATTGCATCACACAGTGGACAAATCTGGACAAGATTGGAATCTCTAGATCAATCCAGCTCTTTGGGAATACAAGAAAAGAATAAGAACACCAATAGGGGCTATGCCCTATGCTTTGGTTTATGGAGTAGATGTTTTGTTACCAGTTGAGGTTGAGATTCCTTCTCTACGAGTCTCTCTGAAGGGCCTCATTACTAATGATGATAACAAAATATCTCGGCTACAAGAGCTAGAACTACTTGATGAATGTCGGCAAGTGGCATTTGATAACCTTAGAGAATACTATAAAAGGATGTCCAAGAGCTATAACAAGAAGGTTTGGCGAAGGGACTTCCAGGAGGTTGACCTCGTTCTGAGGGAGAATCCTAAGAATCAACAACATCAGGTCCAGAAGGGAAAATTTGAACCAAATTGGCTTGGTTCGTATGTTGTCACTATAGTATTTGGGTCTGGCACCAACCAAATTTCTACTACTGAAGGAGAGCAACTCAAAGAGCCAATCAACAATCTTCATCTGAAATGGTTCTACAATTGAGACATCTTCAGTGTGCTCATGTATATAGTAAAGTCCTGAATAATTCTCAAAATTAGAAAATGTCATGAAAAATGATCATCTTAGTGAAAACCTAGCAATAGGTGATTTGATGTATATCCAAAAAATTATATATTCTAAAAATAAAAAAAAATAAAAAAATACAAAAATACAAAAAAAAAAAGAGAAAAAGAGAAAAAGTGTCATTAATGAAAACCTGGCAAACAGGCGTCATGGTAGCAAAAAAATAATTTCTGCCAAGAAGGTGAAAACTTGGTAAATAGGTGCCTCTTGTTCCACATTGCTATATCTATCACAGTGCCACTTGGATTTATACATTTCCTTCCCTATTTTTCTACTTTCCTTCTTTCCTACTTGCATTTTCTTTTCCGGATATTCTCTGTTCCCATCAAGACACCAACTTGCATAGATTGAAACTGGTTATACTCTAGGGGCAACCCTCCTAGTCTAGGGGGCATTGTCCTATTACCTTTTGGGATCTAATTTATGATAGTCACCAGTGGTTCTCACTGTGTCTGCCTACTATCGCTTATCTTATTCTGAGCTCTCTCTCCTTGAGAATCTCCCTAACATCAGTCACCAGTGGTTCTCACTGTGTCTTCCTACTGATGTCTAGCTAATACTACGATCTTTCAACTTGAGAATCTTTCTCATATCAGTCACCAGTGGTTCTCACTATGTCTTCTTACTGCTATTGTACTAAGGAGATTTCTCACACATATGTCTATATATTGATATCAATCTGTTGGAATTGGATTTGTACTCAATGCTCTATCTATTGATACTTAGTCTTGGCATTCTTTGCTTTAGTTTGTACATAGATTTTGGTCACTTTTGTGACACTCTGGTTCCTTTTTTAACCCTCCTAGTTTGACATTGATTCAATGCCATATGCCTGGGGGCAACCAAATCTAGTTCATCCTTGCAACATACGTCAAGTCAGTCACCGTTACTTGGGGGCACAAGTCCCCACTTTGATCACATCTTTGGTCCGTACTCTTGTCACTTCTGAAGGATAGCTATCTACTAACACAAAGTGGTGTTTCTCAACACCCCAATTCAAATAGTGTTTCTCAACACTATCTTTGGACACATCTCTATTTTTCAACACACATTGAATATCTCAAACATAAACATCTATCAATGACAAACAAACACAATGCATTCACAAGCACAATGGTGTTTTTCAACACCCCTATACACATACATATTCAAAAACTTTGAAACTGGCTGGGTTATGATTGAATCTTTCTTTGTATGTTATCTATTCTCATAGATTTCATTGATATTTTATTTTTCTACTGCTTGTTGGTGTAGTCCTGATGATCTGACAGCATCAAATAAATAGGGTCGCACTAAGGTGGAAAAGTCTCACATCCCTTGATCTTGTTTATTTGTATGCCATGGTGAGGTCGAAACTATCTCCTTGACTGTTATTGCTCTACTTATTTATGCATGATCGCAATCATGGTTATCTTGGCTTTGAATGCCTCAATATTGGTGTACTCTTGCAACATCAACTGGAAACAATGTTTAGGTCATCTTGGCTTTTGTGCCCTGGTGCTTACGTTCATTTCCTACATTTTATACTATGAAAGTCATATTTATATTCTTATGGTCACAATGGCACTAGTAAGGATTATATCAACTTCGATGTTCCAAAAATGCTCAATGATGACAACTATCTGATGGGTCTCACAACCATGTCCTAGGAATTGCATCTAGCATAGGATTTCATTTTCATTCTAGACTTGCATTGTGGCAGCAATTCAATGCTCACTTCATTGCGTTCTCCTAAATTTGTACATTGGGGAGTTCTTCTTCAGCGTCCTGGCTTCACCACCACTACACAAGTGCTCTATCCTCGCTCTTTATCTTCAACTATATGCTCAATCCATTTTCGGGATCAAAATCGAAATCCGACACTCCTATATAGCTCAAAATCACATTTTAAAATTTTTGGGACCAACGCGATCAGATGCTTGTGAAGTCAACTTTTTGACGTCGCTTTCTTTTCAGAATCATATCTAATCAACATTTTCTCAAATCTTCAACTTTTTTCCTCAAAAGTCAACTCTAGACAACTCTGGTCAACCCTAGTCAAACTTGGTCAACTAGACCTTGAAATCGCTCAAAATTGATTCTGAATCTTTTGAATTCTTCCATAATCTATTCTGAGTTCTTGATCTCTAATTCAACATCTATCTATGATTACTCGCTCTCAATCATCATTATGACGTGTCATCTTTCCATTTGGCTCCCGAGGGGGCAGGATGATTACATCATTGAATCTATTTCTATCAATCTGATCTGAATTCAAAAGTCCTCATTGCTAAGGGGCATCTCATCACTTGGGGCATGTTTTTCATACCTCATTCAAAATTGGGTGTTCCATGACTTTTAATTAATAGGAGCATCTTTTTTCCTTACATCTCATCATCTATTAGGTATTAGGGCAATCTAACCCAGATCCCTGAGGATCAAGCTTCGTTCTGGAGATGATTCTTAAAATCTCAATCTATTAAGTATCTGAGCAGTCTAACCCAGATTCTTGAGGATCAAGCTTTGTTCTGGAGATGATTCTCAAAAACTCATCTATTGGGAATTGTGGCAATCTAACCTTGACTCCTGAAAATCAAGCTCTATTCTAGAGATGATTCTGAAACTTGATCTAACTAGTGTCTGGGAAATCTAACCTAGATATTGGGGGACTAAGCTTCATTCTGGAGATAGTCCTAAAAATCTCTATTGAATATCTTTTTATGGACAGGTATTGGGGCAATCTAACCCTGACTCCTAAAGGTTGAGCCTCATTCTAGGGACAATATTTTGAAAGATATCAATCTATTAGGTATCTGAGCAATCTAAATTAGATCCCTGAGGATCAAGCTTCATTGTAGAGATGATTCTTGAAATATTAATCTATTAGGTATCTAAGCAATCTAACTTAGATCCCTGAGGATCAAGCTTCTTTCTGGAGATGATTCTCAAAATCTTAATCTATTAGGTATCTGAGCAATCTAACTTAGATTTTTGAGGATCAAACTTCATTCTGGAGATGATTCTTGAAATCTTAATCTATTAGGTATCTGATCAATCTAACTTAGATCCCTGAGGATCAAGATTCATTTTGGAGATGATTCTCGAAATCTTAATCTATTAGGTATCTGAGCAATCTAACTCAGATCCCTAAGGATCAAGCTTCGTTCTGGAGATGATTCTCAAAATCTTAATCTATTATGTATCATGGCAATCTAACCTAGATCCCTGAGGATCAAGCTTCATTCTAGAGATGACCCTCAAAAAATCTACTTGACCAGCGTCTTGGTAATATAACCTAGACTTCGGAGAGTTAAGCTATGTCTTGGAGATGGCTCTGAAATCTTCATCAATCAATTTTTGCATCATCAATTTTTGAAATCTATTCTTCTTTGCTTTAGGCATCAGACTATTCTTTGAATCAATGTGTTGCTCGCACATAAATTCAAAGAGGGGAAAAATGTAACACCCCAAAATTGGCATCTTGCAACCCTGACCAATTTTATTGCATTTGTCATTCTTCTAAATCATCAAAGTCCTATTGTACTAAGCAATTTTGAGTTTTGACTGACTCTACTTGACCTAAGTGTCAAGTGCAGAAAATCACAAATTTGCATTAATCATACATTATATTTAATTCCTAAATATCAATCAATTAGCTAAACAAACCCTATTATTGAATTAATTTAATTATAAAGTCCTATCACTTTAATTAAATTAAATTCACCCCTTTTAGCTAAAACACATAAAAAGGAATTAAATAATATTTAATTATTAAATAAATATCCTCATTTCAAAACTTGAATTTAATTATTCAAATAATTGAGAAAAAACACATTTATGAGGTCATATTCTATTTATTTAATTAAATATTCTCTCAAAAATCTTCTCTCCTATTCAGAAATAGAAACTTTGAATTAACTGTGCTTTAAAGAGAAAGAAAACATTTAAAATAAAAAAGAAAAGAATTAAAAACAAAGAGAAAACAGTTCATTGCTTTCTTTTAAAGAAAACTTGCTAATCTGAACTGGCTTTTTTATCTATTTTATTTCAAAGGAAACTTTCTATTCTAAGTAGACTCTTAGTCTATAAAAGAACCCTCATTTCTCATTCAAAATATGCATTGTTAGAATAAAGAATTGCTGCTACATTTTAGAATTCATCATCTCATTTCAATTAAGCTCATTTTCAATAGAATAGCTTCATTTTCTTAGATTAATCTCATATTTCTTATTATGTCTTAGTTTAATTTCATTTATATTAATCTTTCATCTTTCATGTTCTTAGATTAATCTTGCATTACATTCATGGAGAAAAATCCTTCATTCTTGGATTGGTCTAGGTTGTGAGACTCACGTTCTGAGAGCCAAAACCCCATCTAGATAGAAGGAAACAGGTCAAATCATACAGGCATGCAGGATGAATAAATCATATTCACTTCTGTATTTGGCTGATGAACAAGGACTATGTTGAAGTGTATGGTTGAATAACAAAGCCACATTTAACATATACAACTTTCCCCAATAGATTTCAGTGTAGTATCAAGACAACATTGTAACTTTGCTTCCTTATTGATGGGTGTCAAGTTACATTAGCAACTTAGTTCTTTTCTGTGTTGACCAAAAATTCTCGGCAAGTGTAAACAACTCATCCTTTATGTTCATCGATGATTTTTGGTATGTGTTTACCGACGGGGTTGTTTCCTTAGAATTGTAACAAGTAACATAATATGCATCTTTATTCATGCAAATTTTGACTATCTATCAATTTGTATAGTGGAACTGATGCAAAATATAACTTGGTGTAGTGTAGTTCCATACTTACTTGTTCATCTTTAGGCAGGGGTGGTGATGTCACTAGATCCATGGGATGAGGTGTCACCTACAACATTTCTTGGTCTAACTTCCTCAATGGTTGAAGCTTTCCACCACATTTGCTTTCTCATTTTCTTGACGTCTTCAATAGTGTTACCATTTGCAAAAGTGGTGGTTTCTATTATTTGATCTCTGTAGTCCTTCTTTAGATGTCCAACCTTATGACGGTGTAAACATGCCATTCCAGGATTAGTCCAACCTCTAGAGCTTTTGGTCCATGTTCTCATGCAGTTTGTAGCAATGTGACCATATCTACCACATGCTGTGCAGTTTATCCATGTATTGTAATCCCAAACATATGAATTACCAACTTTGCTTGGTTTATATGTATTTTCTTCATTTTTGGGTTTCCATGCTTCAATTTTCTTCTTCCTGCATTCAAGAGATGTGTGCCCATGCATTTTGTAGGAGGGACAATACTTGTCCATATAGGTTTCCTTCTTTAGTTCTTTCAACTTTTATTTACATTCATATGCTTTATGTCCTTTCTTGCTACAATTATAACAATGTCCTACGAATGTAAATATGGATTTAGGAATACATTTTTTTTTTCTCCTTCAAGCATTTGAGGTGTGGCCTTGTTTTCCATAGTGATTGCATGTCAGCTTCCTTGGTCTAGGATTGATGTAGGCATCTTTTGTATCAGCTTCATTTGATGACTCTCCATGCTCGGTGTACCCTAGTCTAGTTTTGGTGTTGGTTCTTCTTTGTGCATTCAAGAATTCATCCATCATTAATGGGGTGTAGTACTGAGAGGGGAGGGGTGAATCAGTACCTCTAAAACTTTTAACTCTTTTCACCTTACTGCATTAGCAATAAAACTTTACTGTATTACCGACAAAATCTAATGTTCTTTCTTATGCATGTAATATTAATTCATAATCTTAATTGTATGAAACATTTATAGAAACATTCATGAAAGTAATAGACACATAACACGAGATATGATATCACAGAAAAATCCTATTAGGAAATAAAAATTGCGGTGGGGACGACACCACAAAACTTCACTATTTGTAGAATGGAAGGGAGTCAGTTAAGGCTTACAATTTGATCACTTCTGATGATCTACCCTGTTAGGAGTATTAATGTGGAGACCTCTTAGGATCTACTCTGTTAAGAGCTTTAGCAATACTGATGTAGTGTAAAGTCGGTTAAGAGATTTACAATGGGATTGTTAAATCCACCTTCCTTGAAAGGATTTATTAAGTGTACCCCACTTGTTAGAATGTGTACAATTTATATGACCTAACTGTATGCAATCTATAATTTTTTATTACAGATCCATTAAATCTTACAGTATATGAATATCACCTATAGTGATTGATTAATACCTTTTCTTGCTTGTCGGTAGCCTTGGTTCTATTGTTGAAAAGTGATTTGATCTTTGTCTGTGTTGCTGCATGAATTCTCTTGTCTGATCCTTAGATTCTCTCAGTGGCTACAATCATCATCAAACAACCTGTTCATAATTGATTGAGCATCTATTTATACAAGTTATTTGACCTATTTTAGAATCACGCATTACAATGTTAACTCTACATGCAAGGTATACAACTATACCTTGATCCTTTAGTTTACATATTTTAAACTAGTTAAACTGATGAAAAAAATAATAATTACATTGCTTTTCCCTCACATAATGAATTTAAAACAAATCAAGAAGCTAAATATAAAAATTAAGTGATTTATCTGACGTGGAAAGTCAAATCCACTTTTTGCAGGATGTAACTGACTCTCGGTATCTGATCGTCAGCGTGAACTGAAAGTCTATCAGTGTTCCTTCTTTGAACTAATAGTTGGGTTCCCTTCATCTATCGGGTTCTACTCTTGAGTATTTCGTTGAGTTGCACTATTGGTTACTCGTCGGGTTCCTTTGTATTTTCTGTCATTGGGTAACACTGAATAGTGTTGCGTCGGGATGCTTTGTACTTAGCAATATCAGTAACCTTGTCATCGGGTAGTGTTGTGCCCTGTTTGTCGGTGTAGTATAAACCAATGGTGTTTATCATGTTTTAATTTACATATACTAATGGAAAAATATAATGTCTTCAACATAGGAGAATGAATTATCAAGGGATGAGAGTGTATGAGGTAACTAAAAAACATGTGTCAATCATTTTGAAGGCTATGTGATGAAGGAAATGAAGTGCAAAAGATAAATTTTTTGTTTAAATATAAAGGTTGAAGAAGTCAATCAGGAGATCCTACATTTTTTAGGAAAAATTGTGTATGAATTTTATAGATTGATGTTTTGAACCAAACTTAGTGATTTATCATTAGGAAAGATCACTGAGTGTGATTTGAAACATTGATCTAAAAGATCCAATTTTAGATTTTCTCTACACATCTACTGCAAGACACATCCAAAAGTATTCAAAAATCATGATATAAACATAATAGACCACATAGAATGGTTTTGTGCATGTAAGGTGTTCCACTGCTCTCCACTCTACTTAAATATGAAATTTTTAAATGGTTAAATAATTAATAGGAAATTTGCACTTCATCCTTACCAAAAGTAATAATTAATAAAATTTCTTTCTTTCTTAAATATTGAATCAACTAAAATATTAAATAACATAAAGGTTCATATTTATTCTCAAGATTTTGGAATGTATGTACACTATTATGCACAAGAATTATTTGACCCTATTACATAGTTTTACATAGGTTTTAATTTCAATTAGTTTCTACTACTTTGTGATAAGGATTGTATTTTTTCTAAAAGAAATGTGTAGTACATTAATGAGGATATTCAATACTTATTGATGTTTAAATTTACAACATACTTGTGGACGGTGGGATTTTCCACCATTTAGCCAATTGTCGTTTCATGATGAAAACTGTTAAGTTCTATCAAAAAGTATGTTTTAATTTCAACACACTCTTTAAGGTACTTTCATGTTGAGATCAATTACAATACCAAAATCAAAGTTTCAAAATTGATATTTACTATAATTCTAATAAATTTAAGATGGGAAAAAAATTTAAATAGTTCTAATTAATTGTCTACTAGTTCACAATAATCATTATTTCACTAATCTCCCTCTCCCATTAATAATATGTTTAATAACTACTACATATAACTACATACAGTTTATAATAAAAGATTTACTATATGAAAAAATTCACTCTCTAACAAAAATTTACTATAATAATAAAAAATTAATATGTGTCCATTAAATCTATGAGCCCAATATTTGATTAAGAAGTGTACTTCAAGTCTCACATATCCTTTGGTGTGCATTCATGTTAAGATATCCAATAATACCTTGATTTATATGTTTTGATTAAGAGAAAAATAGGTTTTGAAGAGACCCAAAACCCTTTACAAAAAGGTCAAAAAGATATCCATGAAGCCCTCAACAAGAAAAGACACAAGACCAAGAAGAGGGTTTTACCACCAGGCACCCACAACCTGAAACAAATGCCACTCAAGAAAAAAAGCTTCCTAGAACAAAGAAAAGGCCCAAAGGATAGTGGAAACCCCAGCCCCAACACCCAAAAATTAAAATTTACCTTTAGCCAAAAATCTATGGGAACAAAGGGTCATATCAAAGGAGGGTGAAGACAGCTTGGATCTCTTACCCTATAATGTAGTCCAACCCTCCTTGACCTTAGCAACCACATCCTTCTAAGAAAAATAATCTGACGTTGAATTCCCAAAACCCAAGGGAAGACCAACATCACCCATAGAAGAACCAGAGAGACAGGGTCAAAAACATCACGTCTCTCAATAGTAACAACACAATCACCAGAAAAACCCCTAGTACTAGAATCACCATCATGAGAAGCATAAAAAATATCACTAGTTGGAATAGAAGAAATAGTTGAGATCCCAACATTCAAAGGGACACCAGCCCTCTTTGCACCCCTATCTGTAGTAATCTACCTTTATTTATATATTTTTCTGGTTGGTACATGTTGATTAACAAATGAATATTTGATGGAGATGATGAAGAGAGAGTGATACCGAGTATCATGATTGTATAAATTGTTAAATCAATTATTGTTTTGTCATTGATGTCAAGCAATTGATTAATTGATTTTTTATTGTGTTACCATATCTTTAGAGGAGAATTTAAATGGGTGACAAATATAGATCATACAATGATGAAGTAATGATGTTATAGTTTTTTTCTACTATATATTTGATGTTATCAAATCGGTACATTTGATTGATCAAGTCGGGAACTGCAATGAATTAAGTTATGAGTGAAAGAGATACTTTACCAAGCTAGAATGAGTCAGTTAGTAGAATTTTATGTGAGTCACTTACAGTTACCAAGAACTAATCACCGAGAACAAGTAAGACACCAAGCAGTGAAGAAGTCAGTTACCGAGTTGCAAAGCAAACTTTACTGCGTATTGTATACTGATATTAAATGGTGATGAAATAAATTTTAATGTGAAGCGATGGTGATTTGGATGAGGAAATGAATTAAATGAAGTTTTTTACAAGATCTACAAATGGGATAATTCAATGAGAAGATCTAAGGAGAATATCAAGTGATTAAATAAAAATATGAAAGTTCCAAGAAAAGTTATAAGTTCTGAGGTAAAAGTGTAATGGTTTACCGAGTTGAGAAATATGAAGAAGATGATTGAATGACTGAGAACAAAGGAGAAAGAGATCAATGGATTATGTGATGCCAATATTTAATTGAGCATAAAAGATCTAATACAGGCATAATGAGTTACTAATTTTTATAGATCAAAGTTCATTGTTGCTTATTAATATTTGTAATAGAGAAATCTCTTAATCGAGTGGATTTAATCATCCTACTTGTAAAACCTAGACTTAGGTGGCATTCCAAAAGAATGTTTGAAGACCTCTAACAAGGCCATTCATAATAGGGTGAAGATCTTAATAGATCTAAGGTAAATCCCCTAATAGGGTCACATTTAGAAAATGTGTTTGTAATCTTTAACAAGATAAGTTCTTAACCGAGCATACTTCATAAGGGTACATTTTTATTGTGGGTTACAATTCCCATAGAGGGTTTTCCCAAACTGGGTTTCCTTGGTAAGTCATGTGTCTATGAGTTAATATGATTTTGCTAAGTTTGTATGATTGATTGTTCCTTATGTTATTTGGTGAACTGGTTATTTACTGTATTCATTATTTATTGAGTGAACCAGTGAGTTCATTTTTAAGAGTTTAAGTTTTGATTTGTCTGATTCACCCCCCCCCCCACTCCCTCAGTGGGACCAACAGTACACTAGTTTTATTTATGTTCTCCTAATTTTTTTTAATCAGAGAAGTTGGTTTTGTAGACACCCTAAAATGGATAGACTTGTGA
Organism: Thuja plicata; assembly: GCA_018584345.1. Lineage (NCBI taxonomy): Eukaryota > Viridiplantae > Streptophyta > Pinopsida > Cupressales > Cupressaceae > Thuja > Thuja plicata. The sequence goes on along the minus strand of MU227828.1, from coordinate 2,038,493 downwards.
CCTTGCATTTAATTACAAATTTTCCTCTATTAATTAATGGTTTCTTTAATCATTAGTTAACCATCTTTTTCTTCTAAATATAATCCTCTAATCATTTAATCATTTCTACAAAATTATTTTAATTATTTATTTTATTTAATTAATAAACATTAATTAATTAATCTTTATTAGTTAATTAAATTCACTTTCATAAAGTTTAAATTCAAATATTCAAACTTATTAATTATTCTTCTAATTAAAATAATTTCATTAAATTAATTTAATTTCACTCTTAATTCTATTTTAAATCAAAATAAAATTTAAAATATCCCATTTATGAGTATTTTAATTTATAAAATCAATTAAATAATCAATAAATCTCCTCTCTAGTTCCAAAAAGGGAACTCATGATCAATATTTGTAATTGCATGAATTGCTCCATCTTCTCTCCAGTTTAAAAAGGGAACTCATGTCCAATCTCTATGATTTCATAAATCATTCCATCTTCTCTCCAGTTCAAAAAGATAACTCACAATCAACTCTTCAATTGACTCAACCATTTCCTCTTCTCTTTAGTTAAGAGGAGTTTACTGATTGCTTCTTCAGTTCTTTTTTATCTCAACCATCCATTTTCAAGTTTCTGGGATCAATATCATCCATCCAAATCAATTCCATATTCTATAAAATCAATCCTTTTCAACCATTTGAAAGGATCTAGGATATCCAACTTTGTGCACATTTACTATGCAAGATTTTCATATGAAGCATCAAGCAAAATCATTATCATTTTGATCTCATTTTCTCAACACTCCCAAGTCATAGATACTATCAATGTCAATAATGAGCACCATCCATACAACATTTAAGAAGGATTAGAGAGAAGCAATAGAAGCTTCAAGAATTAGGGTTTGCAATTATTTGTTTTCCTCTAATATTTTTTATTTTATTGTTAATAGGCTCATTCTTAGTAGTTTTTTTATTTCTTTCATTGGAAATCGATGCTACTAACCCTCTTTTTTGAGTGTGCAAACATAGGCCTATACATTTTGGTGAAACCTACGTGAACTTACATCCCGATCATTGCATGCAGACAACCAAAAGAATCCCTCAGACTCGGTCATGCACCTGCGGTTTTCTCATTTATTTTTTAATTATTTTATTCTCGGGGGTTTTCTGTAATTTTACATTTGAAAAAAGAATTTTCAATTGACAAAATAATTTGATAGTTTCCTTGTTTATTACTGCAATTTTTTCCTATTATTTCACAATTTCTATTTGTATTTTTCAACTGATTATTCGGTTTGCAGACTCTTTTTTTTGCAGTATTTCACAACTGATAAAAGAATTTCACAATTGCATATTATATTTCACAACTGATGAAGATATTTGTAGTCATTAAAATTATTTTACAACTGATAGACTTATTTCGCAATCATTGAAATAATTTTGCAATTTCTCTATTTCATGATTTTCTGTGGTTTTGTGATAGTTGCTCAAATCTGATTTTTCTCACTTTCTCAGTTTCTATGGAAGACTGAACAAATGACCAATGGAAAAGAGGATAATCAAGTGCACTCCAGGCTTTGAGTCACAAAAATCATTCAAAAGAAGAGTCACTCATTACTATTCACAACGAAAGGCATCTCTTGCAATCATAGTTGAAGACCAAATCGAACCCTTCAGCGGGTATATCAATTCTCTTAAGCATTTTTTAGTGAAATATAAGGTTACTATGATTATTGACGGCCTTAACAATCTAGGCATTTCTTAATCACATTTTTTTATTGCTAGGATTTTTTGGTACTAACAATTTCTTGATAGCTTGTGGCGTGGAAGCAACTTAAATTTTTCTAAATCTAAAATCAATTCATTTTTCTTTTGGTGCTTTAAAAGAAATGTGTATGCTCAAACATCACAATCTCACCTTTGAAATTGGTGCATAAAATTGACATGTAGTTAATAACTAAACAAGGCAAAGAGATTTTGAAATTGGTGCACTTAAAACTGAACAAGGCAAAGAACTTTTGAAATTGGTGTACTTAAAACTGAACAAGCAAATATCATTTGGTTTGGGCTTAAAATTGAACTCGCATGCTTGTATGGATGGTAGCTCGGTTCACATTTTATCTTTCGGTGCTTAGTGTGATTAACCTTGTGTTTTGAGTCTTTGATTCACTTTCACAATCTATTAGAATAAAAAACCTTTTCTTTTTTTTAGAGAGGCTTGTCTAAGGAAAACACTTCTTCCTTTGAGGATAACCTCAAACCGGTAATCCTTTTGATCAGTATATAAAGAACACATGGACCAAATCCATGAATGTCTTATATCTAGCCAAGCTTGGGTGAGGTGTGTTTATGATAGTGTGGATCGGTTGAATTATCCCTAAGTAGCAAACATGGTGAACTAGGCTCTTAAGTGCATCACACATACAATCCTATTGGATGGGAATCATAGAACTTACTATAACCTAGTTAATTAGAGACCCACATGGTTCACATCTGAATCAAGTGTCTTATTATATTGCAAGGGGTTTCATAATTTCCCCCCAATATTCTAAACATATGTGTTCTAGGGTATTGTGTTGATGAAAGAGATCTTCATTAGCACGAAAATAATACCTGGGAAAGACAAAAACACGGGCACCTACGTCGTGGATCTTCATGTCCTAGTAGTGTGACAATTGTTGTGTGAGCTGAAAAACATAAAAAGCATTGGCCCTATAACATTACATATTGAAGCCAATTGACCATAGATTAATATGACAATTTATATTTTGACCATGTGAAAACCTTACACCTTGAAAACTTTGTTGAACATACACTAATTAATCTTGGATCTACAAACATTGTATTTTCTTGTGTGATCATTTGCCAATGCAAAACCAACATCTTACTAAAACAAATGAGTCAAACATGTTGAGTGTCTACGGTGTCAATAGAAGTCTATTCCAGAAAACATATTACCTGATTATCCCAAAAAATTTTATCAGAAAAACTTCAAAAGTGCAATCAAATTTTCTGATTGTTACAAGTTGTCACAATTAATGAAAGTTTGCCACAATTAATAGAAGATTTCTGCAATTGACTTTTTTATTTCTACAATTGAATCTTTTATTTCAGCAATCACTAGAATTTTTCTGTAATTGACCCTACATTCTACTGCAATCGAAAGAAGTTGTCCCAATTGATCAAAAGACCTATGAACTTATTTCATCAAAATAGTATGGGTTTCTTTGTCAGAACACCATATTTTATCATCCATAACGTTGGAAAAGTCTCTTGTGTTGAATGAAAGGTCAGCATGAACATTTTGGAAAATAACAAAGAATCAATAAAATTTCAAACATCTAGGATTACCTCTCTTTTCCAATTTAGTTGTTGTTTAGCATTGCTAATTCAACGGTTCAGATTAGATTATCTTGATCTCATTATCTCAGTTTCATCACTCTTTTATAATGACATTATCTCATCTAAGATGAGAGTCAAATCCTATCTTATCATCATCAATCTCTAAAATCAAGAGAAGTCAATGTTTATTCTTAGAATTACCCTTGTTAAAATAGGAGCTCGAACTCTCTTTGAGAGGTTTTCCCTATTGTTTATTTTACGTCACTCATTTTAGTTAAATCTTGTATAAAACAATTTCCTTTACACCTTATGGAGTACCATATACTAGGTCAAAGGATAGATACCAACAAGATGAATCATGCATTAACCTATTTCCCCATGGGAAGAAGAACTAGAGATTGACCCATTCAAACACACTGATCCCTTGCTATACACTAAAAATGGGCCTACACTTCCATGTGGTTCTTAAAGGCTGACTATTTTTCAAGATATCATAGATGAAGAGCTAGAAGACATAGAAAAATATTCTTATTCTATAGAAGTGGTAGACGTTGTGGTAGAAATAAAATCCTAAGAGATTCCTAGAAATGTTAATAAACAAAGGAGTCAAATTTCCTACTGAATTCAATGTATCTGCAATATGGCCTAAAAACCCACTGTTAGGACACACAAAAATTGAAAGATCTTGAATTAATCTTGTAGTGTCTCAAACCTTGTATTTACCTTTATCAACATCTACAACATTATCACAGACTATCTGTACACAAACTAGCTCATCCACTCAAGCTTGTTCATCTTCAACTCAAGCTAGTGCATCCATGGTTTCTAGTTCATCTTAGGCATCTACCTCATTACCTCTCATAGAAAGTGCTCAATTTATTTCTTCAGCACCTCAAATGATCTATAACCCATTTTCAGTACCCAAACATAACAATCTATACCTACTGGCCTTGGATCTAACTCTTCACAACCACTTGGATCAATCTCTATAGGTCCAATGTTCAATCAATTTCCTCTAAGAGCCTGATCTTTCTTCCAACCGAGGGATAAACAACAACGGGAACAAAAACCTTATACTACTTATATACCCTAGTATCAATAAAACAATGCGCTAGGGAATCAATACAAAATCCCAAGAAGATCGCACATCCCACCGCAAGGGATTCAAAGGAAAAGTCTTATACCAACTATGAGACAAAGATCCAATGGTGGAAATGTTCCTTAATCCCAAACAGATATTCTAATACAACAAGTGCAAAACCTGCAAACTCAAATGATGGATATTCAAAATCAGGGACAAACTAAGTCCTATACTTTTGAGGACTTATACCCATACCCTTTTGATCATTCTTTACACATGTCTCAATTTCCAGCATATTTTGTAGTACATAAATTTGACAAGTATAGAGGCAACACCAATCCTATGGAACGCATTAGGGAATTATTTTCTAGTTGCATTGAAGTCGCACATGATGAAACATACTTAAAGAGAAAATTTTGACTGAGTTTAGCCAGACCCATTGTTAGCACTATTCAAAAAAATTCATGGTTCTAAGGTTTTATTTTTGGTTCCTGCAAATTATTTTAGGTCTCTGGCCTAAAGCCCTAATTCATTCATTAAAATCTTTCTAAAACCCTAAACCCTTTTGGCAGATTCTATTTTGAAGTTACTTTTTGTAACTTAATTTTCTTACATCATCTCTTCTAAGTTTTTTTCAAGCATGGCGATTTTATCACTTAAAACCCTTAGGTTTCATGTTTCCTAAGTCAGACAGGGTTCAATTTAATATTTCCCTATTTCCTAAGTCTTCATCCCTAAAAAAAATTTACCCTTTATATATGTCATGCAACTCAATTTTAATCTAACGGCCAACTTAATGACTTAAAGAAAAGATGCATTTGATCTATCCTTCAAGCCATTAAGCGTTAATGACACATGGCACATGGCTGGCCCAACACAGTGGTAAAAAGAAGATTAAAAGGAAAGAAATTGAAGAAGATCTGACGGTCGGCTTAAATAATTAAATAGAAAGATGAAGATCTTTATTCATCAAGCCATCAAGCCTAAGTGACATATGGCAGTTGTGACATCATGGTCCTGGTGTCACTGAGGCACTTAAAAGAGTGTTAAGTTCAAGAAGATCCAATGGTTAGCTTAATGACTTGAAGTAAAGATGCATTCAATCTATCAATTAAGCCATTAAGCTATGCGGCCACGTGTCCAAAATGATGGTATGTTTTTAATAAACCAGAGCTTTAATGGCAGAAATATCTTAGTACAGAGGGTTTTACTTCTTTGTTTTACACCAAAAATTTACATGAGGAATGAGGGCATTTTGTTTTTATTCCTTTTGATGGTCTCTGTGCAGTTGAAAATTTCAGGAAAGATCAAAGCAGTCATGGCACCTTCACTGGTTCAAAATGCTCCAAGATGTTTATCCCATATTGTTTGTGTGGAGGAAAAATTTAATATTTTTATATCAGAAGACTCAATAGTTAAGTTCCTCAAAGAAACATGCCTTTTGGAAGGCAACCCATTGGTTGAGAGGTGATGTGGTAGCTAGTTGGTACTACACAATGGATCAATTTTGTGGGCCTATGTAGCAGTGACATGGTAGAGCTGACACATGGCAGCTTGTCACGTAGTCGCGATGGTCATGAAGGATTAAAGGAAATTCCCATGAGTGTGTAATGTGATGAGATGTGGATTTATGTATCATCTAGGTAGAGAGGTGGTCTAGTGTGTGATTGCACAACTGGCAGTTGTAGTGAAATCATGGCGGTTAGAGCTGGAGACATGAAAAGGTTGTAAGTGTGCAACTGATAGTTAGCAGTTAGTGTTGCACACTTGGGCAGGTTAGTTGTGGTTAAAGAGATGATTTGTGAGTGAGCGACCGATCACCACATGGAGATGTTGAGATTGATATGTGCAGCTATCACAAACTCCCATGGAATTTTTTTTTTGGCAAAGGTTGGCGAGTGCACGACTAGTTGACACGTGTCAGGTATAGTAAGAGATGAAAAGATGAGGTAGCAAAGTGGATCGATGCATGTCACATAGTCTTGGGGTCTGAAGGAATGTCCTAATATGGTGCATGAGTGTGTGACTAAGGAGGAGGAAAAATTCATTTTCATTCACTCACCAAATAATAAAGAATATGCTTCCAAAGGTTGAGAGTGAGTGACTAGTTGCCACTTGTCAAAATCAGACTGAGGTGCCCGAATAACTTAAAAGATCATCTGCGGTTATGTTTTAAAGTTGATAAAGGATTTAATATTGACCATTGATTGAAATTTTTTAGCACCATAGGTGATCGTTGGAAGAAGATATTTCAATTTTTAAATCTTTTCTCAGGGTTTCTAAACGACGCAAATTGTCATTTTCCAACAGAGCATTTAATTGACAAATTTGATCTTCTAGTCCAATTTTTAACAGCTGTTTGATGTAGTGTGGAGGAAGGATTGGAATTTTTTGAATGCATTTATGTAGAAGATATATTTTTAGGTTTTTTTATTAGTTTTAATCAATTTTATCATATTTTTTCTTCGCCATAAATGAGAGGTCTTATTTTAGAGTTTTATAAGTCAACAATCAGATCAAATTATTAGGATCTTGGCTTTTCAAAAAAAGGGATAGCTGATCTTCTGATTTCTTGAGGGTTAAGTTTCCTGTGATAGTTAATGCATGCCAAATATTCCATTTATTATTCCTTTTACAAGGTTTTATTCAGAAAGTACCTAGGTGGATGGCCGCTAGATTTGATTCTTCTCAACAGAATGTTTCAAGAGAATGTTTTAAGTTGTATGATAGAGTTGTTGCGTTATTGTAATGAATTTAATATTATTTTTCATATATTTTTCTAATTCTTTTAACCCTAACCCTAAATTATCTAAATCTTGTTGCACTCCTTGGCTTATAAAAGGACTTTCAAGATCATTTAGTAGAGGCTAGAAATTTTGGGAAGTAATACATGCATTAAGCTATTTACTATTTCTAGTTGAGTATAGAAGATGTATATCTAGAGAGTATTATCATAAGAGTAAGAAAGTTGCAGACATTTTGAGTTTATTGAAGTGGCATATGTTCTAAAGAATTTTGGAATTGAAATTGGACTCTTTGTACTTAATATAGTATTTTTGATTCAAGTCTCTCCTTTTTGCTTGCCTCTTGAGTTTTGAATCTTCTGGTTCACTGAATAGAATTGCTTTATGTATATGTTTTAGTCCATAGTTTTGATCCTAGATCAAATTAAAATATTCTTTGGATAAGACATAGAATATTTGGGTATTGTTTATATAAGGACTAATAAGAAGTGTTTGAACTGGAGTTATCTGAATTTATGGTTTTGAAGTCCTTGATAATAGTTAGTTTCTCTGTCCTGTATTTGAACTAGAATCATTGCCCAATGGATAAAGCACCGATCAATAATCAACATTTTCTATTTTGATACATATCTGAATACACTTGGCTATATTATGCCCTATCAAAAACATCAAAACCATTCTAGTCCTTTTAAGTTTTGTGGTTGTTGGTTGTAGTCTTGCATGGTAGAGAAGAGTCACTGAGTCAGTGGTTATCATTTCATACTTTATTTCCATTAATCTGTTGTAATCATTTAGAGTTATATTGAGTTGTGAAAGTTAAATCTTTGTCTGGATTAGGTGCACCCAACCTTGGTTTTGCAAATCCAAAAGAGTAGAGGATAGTCTTGTCCTACAGTTGGTCCATTTACCTTGTAGAGCTCTAATACTTGGAATTAACTATTCCTAATATTAGTCTCGAGGTATATTGGTTTCTTTTATAGCATAACATTTTTAAACACCAACAAAAAGGCAACTCTCCTAGGACAGAGATGGAAAAATATTGTTGAACTTTTAAAGGAATCTCCAATGTTTCATTGATCATATCATTTGACCCATCTGAGTCACCAATAGAAATTGCAACTCTACTAAGGAGTCAGTTATAGAGTCATTATTTGCAAAGACATATTCCTCAAAATTTTGTAGTCAAGTCTTTTTTGTCTATCATTGCAAAGTGTCTGAATGTCCAAGTTCTTGAAGAAATACCTATACAATCTCACATGTGGTGAGTGGCGACTCTGAGTTCTCTGATTTGTACCAGTGTGCATGTTTGAATAAAGATTACAAAGAAGAGGTGGACTTGTAGTGAAGAGGCAATAGATAATAGGACTCCTATGACTTGTAGGATAATCAAGAGAGTAATCATTAAGAGACCCTATATTGGGAAGTGTTGTACGTTGCTGATTTGAAGAAGTTCAGAGTTGGAAAAGACATCTCAACTAATTTGTCTCTTCCTCTATAAAGGGGTGGCAGCTCTACCAAGTTTTGAAGGTGATTTGGAGGTGACTTCAAATCAAATAGTTTGCAGTAGCTTCATCATATTCCAGGTATTTTATTTTCATTGGATAAATTCTTTTGTTACATAAAAATGAGTTATAAATTTTTTCCCTATTAAGTGGTTAAAACTAATTAAGAGGGAAGAGAGAGGTTGTTTGTAATTATCCTACCTACTAATATGTCACCACTATATAGGGGTACATTTTGTGGAGCTATAAATTTTGAAGGTATCCCTGGATAACCAAATTCTACTCCATTAGCAGTCATGGATTGCTTGCCTAAATTCACTGGCATGGGTGAACAATTAGCTGAGGAGCATATAGACAAGTTTGCAGACTTAATAGATGATCATAACATCACACATGAGGATGTATTAATCAACCTTTTTTCTATATCTATGTGTGTGTGAAATAGTGCACCTGTTACTTGCGACACAACACTTCAATAGATCATTATATTAGTGAAAAGCATAAAAAGCAAGGGTTTCAAACTTAAACACTAAAACCGATCTATTGCTTCCTATCTAGGAGGAGTTTGAAGAATGCCATAATCATGCCCTCATAATATGCACAAATCAGTGACAAATACAACCTAAGAATGGAAGATTTGAATCAAAACTAGTCTAAATGACAAAGAAGCATGCATATTTATTTCTAAAAATGTAGATAATAACAATGCATAATATTAAATCTAAGATGCAATATGAATTCACAAAATGATCTAAACAACATAACAATACTTTTTACTCTAAAATTAAGGGCTCTTTGACCTCAAAAACTCATTCTATTTATAGAAGAAATGAGGAGAGAGAGGGGGGACAAGGGTCATTAATGGAGTTGTAAAACCCATTAATGAGGTGTAAGAGAAATAAATGCCAAAGGCATTAGGGAGGCATGAGCTTGAGGAATCTCCATTAATAATGCATTAATGGGAGCATTTAAGAAGCATGGTGAGGGTGTAAGAGGCAAGCTTGAGAAGGTGGACTTAGAGAGAGTCAAGCTTGAGAAAAGTGACTTTCCCAAGTGGGTTGAGTTCCTAATCACATTTTTAGGAATGTGACATCATTAGGAGGTGGGTTAGAATGGGATTAGGATTAGGATTAGATTTAGCATGGGGTGAATAGATTGGGATGGGTTTGAACCCAGGGTCAAGGTGGTTGAAATAGGTTAGGCTAGGGTTAAGGGGAATATTAATGAAATGAAATATATTTAATATATTCATTCAAAAATAGGAATATTAATTATTTAAGCCTTTTATTGCTTTAGATAATCAATTAGGACTATAGCCAATTAATTAGATTAATTTAGGCTAGAAGATAGGGTTTTTCAAGTGATTAAATATAATAGGGATTTATTTAATTCCTTTTAAATTAATTACCTTAGCCATGTTTGATTTGAATTGATTTGAAATAAAATTTATTGATTTTGATTGGTTAAGATGATTAATAAAATTTAGTGATTAGATCACTTAGGGGATTAAATCTTATTTGAATGAATTATGTTAGCCGATTGAAGAGTTGTCTAGACATAATTGGGGGTATGATCACACTTAGGGAAAATAGGGTCTATAGTCAGAGCAGACCAAATCGAGGTGGTTACATTTGCCCATCTTTGAATAGATGTGCGAGCAGTGCATTGATTTAAAGAATTTTTTTTATTTTTTTGACTTCAGAAAGATTGAGAATTTTGCTCATGATCGAATGAAATGACTGATGAGATCATTCTTGCACTTGATTGAACTAAACTGATAGAATTGACTTTGAACTTGATCGAACAAAGGTCAATACACAAAAGATATTAAAAATATCAATTCTGAACTTGGTTGTCGTCCAAAGGTTGATAATACTTATTTTGAACTCGGTTGTCATCCAAAAGTCAATATGAAGCTTCTAGGAGCTTAATAAGAATCTTTTAAAATGAGGAAACATAAGATATCCAGCTTATGAGAACCAAAGCTTTTTATCCAACAATTCTAACTTAGTCAAGGAAACTGTCATGCCACTAGTTGTTTGATAATGAAGTCATTTTTAATGTTGTTTCAAGAAAGAATTTGATTGATCATAGTGTGATCATGCCCCCTCGGGAATGAAATCAAAGGAAAAATAAATGAAAATCCCTTAGAGGAAATGATATATCACTTGTAGGGAGCGGTTAGTTCAAGAAAGAATGAACTAGAAGAAGCAAAGAAACGGGGGTGTGTTTAAGAGTAAACACATGGGTACCAAGTTAATCATGTTTAAAAAGGTGAGTTTGATTTCATTCCCGATAGATCAAAGATTTCAGGAATCATGAATTATGTAATGAACTCAGATTTTGAATGAATCAAGAATATAAATGATTTTGAGCTCAAGTCCTTATTTTGTTCTTTCAAAATGAATCATTCAATCTCTAAATGCAGCTATATGCAGAATCTTAGGAATTGTCACTGATTTGTAGATATTAGATCATTTGTATCATCATTGGTCACTTTTAAAAATGGATACCACTTGATAGTACAACCATCACTAGTACCCACTGATATTATGAAAGTATGAATACTGTTTTTATTGGATGAAATGTCAGAAATAGACTTAGGTATCAAGGCATAGAAGCGAAGATAACAAAATAGTCACCTTCCTTTTATTATATCAGAATCTATGTAAGGTAAGATATTGGACCTACAATGACCTTGAAAATTCATTTCCTTGGGTACATTATACTTTGTATACCTTAGTAAGAATCTAAGTTTAGAAAACAAACAAGGAAATCATTTCAACCTCACCATATTTTACACATAATGAAGATCGAGATATATGCGTCTATCCACTCATGTTGGCAGTTCTTAACATAAACATCTAAGTTAGGTGAAATTTATAGGATCATTTGTAACAATCACCATATGCAAAAAACCAAGAAAATGTTATGCCCCTTGTCCTTGCGACTCTTTGTCTTTGCACAGACATCATGGAGTAACTCAGAAGACATAACAACCATCAATTGAGAATCAATCAAATAAAATTTAGAACTGCTTAGATGCCCCTAGGTAAGACACCATCAGTGCATAAAAGAGTCATGATCAAACCGAGATCAAACTATGTTTAAGTAGTATTGATAAATACTATTGATTCATTTTTCAAGTGAAGTAGAGATTCATCAATCAAAAAGTTGGAATTCAAGAAAATATGTGTTCCATGTCTGTGTATAACTTTCTTCATGTTTGCAATTCAATGTAGGTTCTAGGAATATCGTTCATGTTAGTACAATGTTTGTGCTATCCTTATTTCATGAAAGTGATAGGTTGGTGCTAGTATCAAGTATCATTGTTTCATGAGACAAACCATCCTATGATGACCTAGCAGACACAACCTATCATACTAGAAAAGATGCCCCCGGTGATAAATGACTTGACCCTAAGACAGAAATACAGACAAATCCCAAGCAAGGAAAAGATTTTTGTAAGGAAACAAAGTTAACATTTAGCACAGGTGAAATCATGAAGGCCTAGTATCAGCAATGTATTGATAGATAGAGTGCAGAATACAAGTGATGCCTGATTGCTAGGTTTTCACCAGTTGGCAAAACTTTTATTCTTTTTGCTACCAGGATGCCTATTTTACCAGGATTTCATCAAGGCACTTTTCTCTTTTTCATTTTTTTTGCTATTTTTTTCTTTTTTGAATGTTTTTGTAGTATCAAGGCGCCTGTTTGCCAGGTTTTCACTAAGGATACCTTTCTTCAGGACCTTTTCCACTATTTTTGGATTTCTTAAGGATCAATTTTCTGATGTTTTTGGTATTTTCTAATATTTTCACTGTATAGGCTCTGCTAACCGAACATCAAGCTTAGAACCACTTCAAATGTAGAGTATTGATAGGATCTGGAAGAACATCTTCCTGAGGTGTAGCTAGTTGATAAGACCTAGTCCCAAAAGTAGCAGTGATAACATAAGGTTCCAACCAATTTGGTTCAAACTTTCCCCTCTGTTCTCTATTAGGCTGGTTCTTAGGATTCTCCTTTAGGACAAGATCCCCCACTTGAAATTGTCATGGTTTGACCTTTTTACTGTACCCCTTGGACATTCATGCTTGGTACACTTTTAGGTGATCGAATGTCTATTGCCTGTGTTCATCAAGCAAGTCTAAATAATTCACCCGATTAATGCGGTATTGTTCATCAGTAACAAGACCTTGTAAAGATATCCACAAAGATGGGATTTCAACATCAATAGGTAGTACTACTTCAGCACCATAGACTAGGGAAAATGGCATGGCTCTAGTTGGTGTTTGAATACTTGTTTTGTAGGCCCATAATGCCAAATTTAGTTGTAAATGCCAGTCTCTGCCTGACTTACTCACAGTTCTATGTAGGATCTTAAGAATATTCTTATTATATGCCTTAGCTTGTCCATTACCTTGAGGGTAATAGATTGAGGAGCAGTGTTGAGTGATGTGGAACTTTTCACAAAGGTCATCAATGTCTTGGTTTTTAAATTGGCCCCCATTGTCTGTTACAATTAAAGAGGGTATCCTATATCTATAGATAATGTAGTTTAATATGAACATAGCCATCTATTGTCCAGTGGCTTTAATTAGTGGCATGACTTTGACCCACTTTCTAAAATACTCAGTGGCCGTAATGATGAACTTGTGTCCATTTGAAGAATTGGGATATATTTGTCCAACCAAGTCAAAAGACCATTGCTGGAATGGCCAATGTGTGATAAAAGGTATAAGTTCTTTGGCAGGATCATGGATGAGGTTTCCATGTGTTTGGCATTTATGACATGTTTTTGAAAATTCAATAGCATATTTTTCCATTGTAGGCCAATAATAGCCTGCTTTGAGAAGTTTCTTTGCCAATCAAAAGTCGTTCAAATGTGATCTACATACACATTCGTGGACTTCTTTTAATGCGTGATCTGACTCTTCATATTCTAAACATCTAAGAAGCATATCGTTGAGACCTTGCCTATATAAGTTATTAGTTATGAGGACATAATGCGATGTTGTCCTAATCAAGGCTCTTTTTTCATTCTTGGAGAGATTATTGGGAAGAATGTGGTCAGTTAGGTAGGCAATAATTTTAGCATACAGAGATTGGTCTGGGGTGTTCAAAGCACAAATTACTTGGTATTTATGGGTATCAAAGGTTGGATAGGATAATTCTTCCACCAAGAATTCATAGCATAATTTATGTTCCTCCAGTTGTAACATGGACACCAATGTAGCCATAGCATCTGTATCCTTATTCTCCATTCTAGGTACTTCCTAGAATGTGATGAAGACAAAGTACTTCCTTAAGTCATCAACCAGTTGTTTGTAGGGTGTTAACTTCTCATCTTTCATTTGGTAATCTACATTGACCTGATTGATAATGAGCTGGGAGTCACCATACACATGTAACTCTACAATCTTCCACTCCATAGCAAGTTTAAGGCCATTTACGAATGCTTCATATTCAGAAATGTTGTTCATGCATAGAAACATTAATTTGTAAGACTTGGGTATCTTGTATCCTTGAGGAGTTATGAACAAAACCCCTGCTCCAGAGCCTTTTTGTGTAAAAGAACCATTAGAGTACATCTTCCATGGATACTCAGTTAGATGCATAATGTTATCATCAGGGAATTCAATCCTTAAAGGTTCACCATCTTGTAGTGGTGAATCAACTAGTTCATATGTGAGGACTTGTCCTATGATAGCTCTTCGGTCCACATATTCAATGTCAAATTCACTCATAATGAGGACCCACTTTGCCAGATGTCCTGTTAATATTTTTTTTCTTAGGAGGTACTTCAAAGGATCTATCTTTGCAATGAGCCTTACTATATTTGATAGCATGTAATGCCTCAATTTTTGTGATGCAAAGACAATTGCTAAGCATGTTTTTTCAATAATGTTGTAATTTATTTCATAGGAGACTAGTGTTCTACTAATGTAGTAGATCACTCTTTCTTAGTTTCATCCTCTTGTGTGAGAAATACTCCTAGTGATGTAGCTATAGCTGAAATATACAGGAGTAATGGCTTTCCATAGATGGGTTCCATAAGAATAGGAGGAGTAGCCATGTATTCTTTGATTTCTCTAAAGTTGGCTTCACAATGTTCATCCCATTTGAAGGTGACCCCTTTATGTAGTAATTTGGTAAAGGTTTGTACTTTGTTAGCAAGTTGTGACATGAACCTCCTGATTGATTGAAGTCTCCCTTGTAATGTCCTCATTTGACTAATGTTGCATGGAGGAGTCATCTCTAATATAGCCTTTGACTTTTCCAAGGTCTACCTCAATTCCTTTTTCTGAGACAATAAATCTTAGGAGCTTCCCTGATTGGACCCCAAAGGCACTTTTTTTGGGATTGAGCCTGAGTTGAAATTGCTCCATATGATCCAATATATTTCTTAAGTCATCAATATGAGTGCTCCTTTCTTTGGATTTAGCTAAGGTATCATCCACGTAATCCTCCATGTTTTTATCCATCATATCGTGGAATATAGTAGTCATTGCTCTTTGATATGTAGCACTGGCATTATTTAACCCAAATGGCATGAAGTTCCAACAAAATGTGCCCCATGCGCATGTAAATGCCATCTTCTCTTGATCTTCAGGGGCAATTTGAATCTGATTATAGCCTGAGAAACCATCCATTAATGAATACATTTGGTATCTTGTTGTGAGTTCTATGATCATATCAATATTAGGCAGGGTGAAGTCACCCTTAGGAAATGGTTTGTTTAAGTATTTGAAGTCTATATATATCTTGATATATTTATCAAATTTAGATGTTGGGACCACATTGGAGATCCATCCTGTGTAAGAAATGACTCAGATGAATCTAGGTTTCAACAATTTCTCTAGCCCTGCTTTTACTAGCAATGCAACATGAGGATGCATCTTTCTAAGTTTTTGTTTCACAGGTTTGATCCCGGGAGCTATAGACAAGTGGTGCATGATTAATTCAGGATCTGGTCCTGACATATCTATGTAAGACCATGCAAACTTGATCTTCTTCTCTTTCAGGAACTTAGTGAACTATTTCTTCTCCTCTTCTAACAAAGATTGTGCTAGGTGAACAATTTGAGGAACTTCAGTTGTGCCCAAATTAACTGGCTGTGTTGGTTCTATCAGAATTGAAGACCTTTCTTGAAAGTGCTCAGGGAGGACATCAAGAATCCCATCCTTTGACACCTCTAAGAGGTTTTCACCATTAGACATGTCTTTTTTTTTTACTATTTTAGGATCTAACACTGCCACAACATGGTTTTCACCGTCAGTTCTCTTTTTCTTTTTCTTTTTCAATTTTTGACTGAGAAACTTGATATCCTCCTGTGACATGTTTGTGCTCCTTACATTGGTGGAAGAAGGGTAAGGTTCACAAGTGTTTAGATAGCAAGCTGAGGTGTAATCATTGGGGAAGTTAATGATAGGATTAGGATCTATATTAGTCCAATCAATTAGATCTAGATTTGTCAAAGATAAGGAGTCAAATTTTGGGAAGGACAACATTGCGTTAGCATCAAGACTATTAACTGACATGACATGTCTTGTTAAGTTAAGTTCTTCGATGTTTAGATCAATAAGAGTTAGATTTTTATTAAAAGCGTCATTGTTAGTTATATGTGGACAAAAATCTAGTGACTCATTAGTGGAACTTTCATCATCATCTCTCCATAAAAGGAGGCTTCTTTCTTGTCACCTATGAAGTTCTTCTGTACTTAGGAAAACACCAGTTTCTCCATCAATGATTGGAGGAAGGAACTCCTCCTCTGCTTCAAGAATAACAATATTGTTAGGAGCAGTGTTAGGATGCTTTCTAGGTGTTGATGGAGTTGAAAACATGTGAATCACGTCTATTTCAATATCCTTTGTTGTGACAGATAGCTCATCCCACTCATAATCATGAGAGTCAGTTATTTCATCATCAAACTGGTTTAAGAATTCTACAATAGTTATCTGATGTACCCAATTAGCCACCTGTGGATCAAAGTGTGGTAAATCAAGGACATGTGTGATTGTGACTAACTGACCCTAGTTAGGATGTGAATCATGTTGTTGGGATGTGCTCTCAGTAGCCATTTCTATCAATGGTACCTCTAGATCATCTTTTGTTGTGTCTCCTACCTCTTGAATAGGAGCTTTTGCTAACAAAGGTATGTGAATATCTTGTGGTACCTCAAAGCTTGGTACGTAGTGCTCTCCTTGATAGTTAGGATTCTCTATGCCAACATGTAATAATCTTTCATAGGACCATTTTTCTAGTTCTATCTCTTTTGTTTCATCACTCCCTTTGTCAGAGATCAGACTGTCTTTTGAAGCAGGTTTATCAAATTCATTATTAAAACCTAGTCCTATTTTGTCTCTGGTATTCCTAAAATCCATGTGCACAGGTTCAATAAGTCCTCTTCCTGTGTCACTTAAAGGTCCTTTTCCTTTGTATCACATTTTTTTGAGGAGATCGTATCCTTTACCATACTGTGCTGGGGATATTTCCACATGTTTTACCTCAGCTTCCTTTGGTTCTCCCCTGTAAAGCCAGTCTAAGACTTCATGTTCTTCTATGTTATCTAAAGAAGATGTGGATTCCTTAACCATGCCAGTTGCTTTGTGGATTTCTGGCATTTGAAATGCAGCAAGTGTGAATGATGAGGAAGGTTTTCCATAGGATCTTGGTGACATCAGAAGTTCTGTCAATGATAGGGTCATGTCCAGCTTATATTCTCCCATACCTATTTCTTCAAGTTTTAAGGTATTTCCAAAACTTTTCATCACCATGTCTTTGGTAGTCTCAGGAGCAATCTCATCCATAGCTTCCTTGTTATGTGGAATCATACTACCTGCCTTAATATTGTTGCAAGTATAATTAGTATCTGGAAGAATTTTTACTTCCACCCCATTATGTGGGAACTTGATACAATGGTTGTAAGTAGATGACACAACTTGCATTTCATGGATCCAAGGTCTCCCCAATAAGATTTTGTAGGCCAAGGGAAGCTCCAAAACTTGACATATGACATTCCTTTCAATTGGTCTGACTCTGATGGGTAGAACAATAAGACCTTTAGAGGATCTCTCTTCCTCATCATAAGATTTGATAGTGATTTTTCTCCTAGAATCAATGGTCTGTTCTGAAAGACCCAGTTTCCTAATTAGATTAAGGGTACAAATATTCAATCCTGCACCTCCATCTATCAATACGCATCAAACATGGAATTTATGAATGAGGACTTCAATATGAAGGGGTTGATTATGTGGATGTGTCAATGAAATATCATCCTCTTTAGAAAAGGAGAGGTAATGTGGCACTGAAATGTGATTAACCATCACTTGGAATTTTCCTATATCAAGTTCCTTTAGGACATTTGTGGCATGTAGGGCTTGTTCCAGGATTTCCCTATGCACTGTGGAGATTCTAAGCAACTCAAAAATGGAAATTTTAGCAGAGGTTCATTGCAATTGGTCGACTAAGTCATACTTTGCTACAGGAATAGTAACCATGTGTTTTGTTGCTGGTTTGGGGATAGTAACAATAGGAACCTTGGATTTTGATGTTGGTTTTGAGGTAGAATTAGGTCCTTTGATCATGACATGTTCTTGACTCTGAGTTACCGCATTCGATTGTGAAGATGTGTCTTTAACACCTTTGATTGTGACCACATTAATTGATTTAGTTTTAATTTCTACAATATTGATCACGTTATCATTATTGGAGTAGGTTTAGTTTACTTCATTACCTTTTCCTTTAGATGCTTCCCCTTTCTCATAATTAGGGAACGGTTTGTTAAATGTTGTATGTTCTTCATTGGTAGTGTGTCCCTCCACTTTGATTTTTCCTCCTTCAATAAGGTCTTGGATAACATGTTTGAGTTTAAGACATTTGTTAGTCTTGTGTCCTTTGTTTTTGTGAAAGACACAGTAAGAATTATCATCCCACCACCCTGGTTTGACCGCTGATTCCAATGGTTTGGAATATGGGATTGTGAGAACTTTGTTGTCTAATAGTGTCTTCAAAACAGTCTCAAGAGGCTCTCCCAAAAGAGTGAATGTTCTTTGATGTTTGGAGTTCCATGGCCAACCTTTTCTATTATCATTGTTTGCTTTGGGTATGGGTGTCATTACCTTGGCATCTTTGCTTTTTTGCATGTTGTTAGTCAGATTGAACACCTCGGGTTTAGAATTGACATTAGAGGCATCTACTACTCCATCATTGACAACATTTTTGTTTTTCTTCCACTATTTAGATTTGGATTTGGAGTTGTTAGATTTTTTTTCACTTTGAAGAGTGATCTCCCCCTTTTTACCATTACTTCTTCAATATGGATGGCATTTTTAATCATCCTATGAAAGCTAGGGGAGTCTTGCATTTTTAATGCATAGTTTAACTCAGGTACCAAGTTATTGACAAAGATTTCCATCTTCTTAGATTTGGGAATAGCTCTTGAATACCATGCAAATATTTTCCTCCACCTTTGTAGAAAGTGGGTAAAGGATTCTCCAGTCTTTGTTTAGTGTTGCACAGATCCATCATAGTCACATCATGTTGTATATTATAGGAGTAATGTTGTATAAATTTTTGAATTAATTCCTCAAAAGTTTTGACCTTAGGTGTAAGCTTTGAGAACCATTCCATGGCATTTCCTCCTAGACTTCCAGGAAAAATCCGCATGAAGTATGTAGGTGCATGCATGTACTCTATGCTAAGAGCACAAAATTCTCTAACATGGTCATGTGGATCAGTCTCTCCCATATACTTGTCATATTTTGGCCTTGCCATGTTGGGAGAGAATGGAACCATAGTGATACTATTGTCGAAAGGAAATGGACAAATGGAGTTTACAGAGTATTTTGTCTTGGGTTTAGCCTTCTCTTGTTTGAGAGTCATAAGCTCTATTTGCATCAAGGTGAGTTGTTTGATGACAATAGATATAGGAGTTAGCACCTCCTTTTCCTTAAGTTGTTCCACATCATAATCCTTGGGTAACTTTATGCCAGTGGATGCTAGATGGAGAAAGTATTTCTCTTTATCTTCGCCAATCATCTTTTCCATTATCTTGTGGAACTTATTTCTCTATTTGAGTTTATTGTACTCTTCTTCAGTAACATCTTCCTCATTGCCTGATTCAAATATAGGATGGTCAAATTTGGGCTCTTCTTCTTCATCAATATCTTTGTGCTTTTGGTTTTTTCCATTGTCATATTCCTCAAAAGACTCACTCCATCCATGAGTGGACCTATCCATTTTTGGAGAGTCTAGATCGAGTAGGGAACTGCGATATGTTTCTCCTTGAATGTGTAGTGATTTAGGAAGTACTCCTAATCCTTTAAACATGTACTTGTTGTGTCTTGTGTTAACCATGTATTTGTACCTCAACTTTGTCAAAGTTTTTCGATAGTGTCAGGTAGTATCTTGAATCGTCCAAGTGAGTGTGTCTAGATGGAAGTATTATTTGTGTTTTGGTGGAATTAAATGATTCCAGCATCAAAGGGTTAGAATGTCCTAATAGTGAGCTGGGAATCAAGTTGTTGCAAAAAGTGGATAGACCACACATATTGAGACTAATTGCGAGAAATTGATAGGACATGCAAGGTAGACGTCTGAAAAAGTGTTTTGACACAGAAACAGGGAGACCAAAAAAGACAACAAGGGCAGACTAAAGGGGAAAAAGGGTATCCAAATCTACTATGTTTTTTTGAGAAACTAATCTTCAAGTGCCCACTATCCTAGATGCAAGCCCCTAGATGCAAGCTAGGAAATATAGTATGCAAGCTTCTGATGACCCTAGATGCAAGATTTAACCCTAGATGTGATGATGTTCTAAACAAATATGATAAATTACACTAGATATGAGCTAAGATACTAGATATGATCCAAGAAATCTGGGATGCGAGTTTCTGATGTCTCTATCATATTTTGTCAGTTTTGAAAAGTTTGTCTCAAAAGTGCTTGTAGTTTGTTTGATTCGTGATCGTGTTTGGAGACTTGCTGGTGAGTGAAAAACAAATGTATGTTAAGGATTGAATTTTTTTTCTTATTTTGAAGGTGTTATCTTGTTAGTGATCTTTCAGATACATCAAACAGATGTGCATTGTTAGGGGAACAAAAACATCCTTATGCCCTGATTTCTAGGTAGAGGATGAAAATCCTTGCTCATTGACTTATGTACACACTCAAATGCTAATCAAAATACAGCCATCACCAAGCATGCAATGGCTCTAGTCATGATGTTGTATTATCCGAATCCAAATTCAAGTGAGGACACAATATGACGAGTGTCTTGGGGCAATTACTTTTTGCCTTGCACAAGGATTATCACCCTTTCTGGGATGAATTGGGTAGTTTGTCTACAAAGTTTGTTTGTTTATGATGGGGAAATCTATTTGAAACCGTCTCTCATAGAATTGTACAAGGAAAAATTAAGGCGTATAGCCCTATGAGTAATCAAATATATGTAGTCTTGCAAGCAAGATTCAAGCAGCTCCTCTCTACACATACCCAATCATGTTCAAGGAATGATGTCAAAATTTTGAGAACAAAATCGGCTCCATCTTCTGAGGCTTTGGCCTACGAGGAAGAAATTATTTATAGTGAGTTGGAAGCATTGGCGTAAAACCTGTCCTCACTTGGGTCATTTTTGAGAGATTTTTTCCTCAACCGGTAGGCCCTCTACTATTAAATAAGAATACAAATTAAGGATTGGCAAGCCAAGGATGCCTAGATTTCTGATTCTTCAAAAGAAGAAGAGCATACTCTCCTAATCCATGTCATTTTCTCCCAAAACAATTTCAATCAAATAGTTCCTTCCCTCAAGCAATGTTGTGTCTGATTTTGATATTCCTAAGTTAATGAAAATGGGACGCGTGAAAGCAAATTTGTTTTTTTTTTAAATTACCCGCAATGTTAAGTGATTTGCTTGTTCAATTTCAGATCTCAAAAATGAATTAAATGATGTAACTTGTTCAATTATCCCACAAGATTTAGTGACTTTCTTGTTTAATTACTAATTCCAAAAATGAATTAAAGTGTGAATTTGTTTGTCCATTTATCTCCAAATTCCTTTACAGGTGTTAAACCAATGTCTGATTTTCCTTAAAGGAAAAGAGCATAGTAATCTTGTCAATTTAACAAATGTTGAGAAAATGTGTTAAGTTTTGAAAATATCTTTGTAAATGGTTAGTACTGAAAACAGTATAAAAACACTTGTGAATACACACGTTAGCCAAGTCTTCCTACTTCCTTATCAGCAACCTGCAAGCATTAGTTAGGTTGTCAAAATATCAAATCAACAACTGGTTAAAGTGTTAGGGGTCAGGCAATGAAGTTCATAAAAATTTCAACCAGATGTGATCCTAGAAATACAGGATATGAGGCAACAACTAGATGCAAGCTTCTACTACCAGATGTGATAGAGTGTTTACCAGATGCGAGCCTATACATAAAATGACCTAGGAAATCCTGGATATGAGCCTCAATTTCTGTGGTACGAGGGCGTATCCTGGATGCAAGCTTCTGCTACCAGAAATGACTCTATACCTGAAATTTGGGATGACAAATTAGAGAAAAATGAACTTAAAATGAGGCGAAATCTGAATTCAATCCCCGCGATGGGTGCCAGAAATGTCTGTGTGAAATAGTGCACCTGTTACCTGCGACACAACACTTCAATAGATCAGTATATTAGTGAAAAGGCATAAAAATAAAGGGTTTCAAACTTAAACACTAAAACTAATCTATTGCTTCCTATCTAGGAGTAGTTTGAAGAATGCCATAATCATGCCCTCAGATTATGCACAGATCAGTGACAAATACAACCTAAGAATGGAAGATTTGAATCAAAACTAGTTTAAATGACAAAGAAGCATGCATATTTAGTTCTAAAAATGTAGATAATAAAAATGCATAATATTAAATCTAAGATGCAATATGAATTTACAAAATGATCTAAACAGCATAACAATGCTTTTTACTCTAAAATTAAGGGCCCTTTGAGCTCAAAAACTCATTCTATTTATAGAAGAAATGAGGAGAGAGAGGGGGGACAAGGGTCATTAATGGAGTTGTAAAACCCATTAATGAGGTGTAAGAGAAATAAATGCTAAAGGCATTCATGAGGAATGGGCTTGAGGAATCTCCATTAATAATGCATTAATGGGAGCGTTTAAGAAGCATGGTGAGGGTGTAAGAGGCAAGCTTGAGAAGGTGGACTTAGAGAAAGTCAAGCTTGAGAAAATTGACTTTCTCAAGTGGGTTGAGTTCCTAATCACATTTTTAGGAATGTGACATCATTAGGAGGTGGGTTAGAATGGGATTAGGATTAGGATTAGATTTAGCATGGGGTGAATAGGTTAGGATGGGTTTGAACCCAGGGTCAAGGTGGTTGAGATAGGTTAGGCTAGGGTTTAGGGGAATATTAATGAAATGAAATATATTTAATATATTAATTCAAAAATAGGAATATTAATTATTTAAGCCTTGTATTGCTTTAGATAATCAATTAGGACTATAGCCATTAATTAGATTAATTTAGGCTAGAAGATAGGGTTTTGCAAGTGATTAAATATAATAGGGATTTATTTAATTCATTTTAAATTAATTACCTTAGCCATGTTTGATTTGAATTGATTTGAGTTAAAATTTAGTGATTTTGATTGGCTAATATGATTAATAAAATTTAGTGATTAGATCACTTAGGAGATTAAATCTTATTTGAATGAATTATGTCAGTCGATTGAAGAGTCATCTGGACATAATTGGGGGTATAATCACACTTAGGGAAAATATGGTCTATAGTCAGAGAAGACCAAATCTAGGTGGTTAAAATCTATAGTTTAGGGTGTTAGGGATTGGTTTAAAGAATTAACTCATGGTTCAATAGGGTCTATGGCTGCACTTGAAGATTTTTTTATTGAGCAATATGGTGACATAGAGGACAGTAGTGTTTCTTCTGCTACATCTACATCTAAGGAGCCTATGTTAGATTCAAATGATGATGAGGAGTATCTTGAAGAGGCCCAATGGTTGCAAGATCAAGTAATTTTAGGGATACAACAAAGTGGGATAAAAAGAGAGGTGGGAGAATCTACTCTTCTATTTTATAAAAGGTTTTTCTACTCACATAAGGAATTTTGTAGTTCCTTTTTGTCCTCAAAAGTCATTTTGGGTTTTTGTATTTATGGCCCTTTGTTCTCCTAATTCAATGAATTGGTCAGCTTCCATCAGTAAAATTTATTTTGAATACACCAAGAATTGGATAAAGGATAATGAAGATCTTGAATCTGAATATATTGAACATGAGATAGATCAAATCATCCAAAAGAATTGTATATTGCTTTTAAAGAAAATGGTAGGAAGGATAAAGTATGAATCAGCATTTGAGTTTTATTAAAGATTTTCTAATGCATATGGTGAGCTTCCAGTAGAGGTTTACCTTCCAGAGTCTACATATATTGAGTTATTTCTAGAGCTTGGTGAGCCTGAATTCATTCTTTGGTCATCTTCCTTGAAGGAGGAAGGTATGGAGCACACCATGAAATAGATAAAATCAATTCAAGAATCTGAACCAAAAAATGTACTTGATAAGAACTCAAGTGATGCTCATTCTAATTATGTTCATCATGATGACTCTAAAGTTGACATTGAAGTAAATGAACACCAAGATAACAAGGATCAATCTATATTGGACAATGCTCTTATTAAATCTATAGAGTTCTCTTCTCAGCATGATAGTGCATTATACTTGTCTTAGTCTAGGGAGGACTTGTGCAAAGAACAAGAGGATGATTTTGATGCAAAGGTAAGTTGTTGTGATCATTCTTTTGAAGATAGTAACTTAAGTCATGAAGTTTTAATTTCTAATGTTGAGAATCCTGAATTTGAGGTTACACATGAAGTTGTCCCTAGTAGTGATTATATTGAGAATGATGAAAAGCAAAATGTTATAGATGTGTCTAGTATGGATGCTATATCTTGTGATCATGAAAGTGATGATCCTTCTCAATATGAAATAGAAGAGGTTTGTAGTCACCAAGAGGAGAATGATTTGATAAATGAATAAGTTGATTGTGACTATATATCAGAGGTGGATGTAAATTATGATAGTGGTTCACTTTTTAATGAACAAATTTTAGAGTTTTTGTCTTATGAATATCTCAGATATTCAAGGCGAGATAGATCTGAATCCTTACACCCCACACACATTGACTTTGACAAGGAATATGAATCAGATGGTTCTGATTGTGATATGTGTGTTACTAATTCTCATTGTACTTCTATCTCACTAGGCTACAACAAGATTGAATATGACTCATCAAATAATGAGTGTATCAGTATTTATTCAGATTCAAATGATGAAGAAGTTCAGGGTATGATGTTGAGTATTGATTGTGATAATTGTGTTGACTATGAATCTTTTTCTGATTCTCAATCATTCATTGAACCATTCCATGATGAACTTTCAGTTACTCAACATATGTTATTATATGATGAATTTTTTGATATGTGTCCTCCCTCCAATAGATAGATGATCCCTGATATTTATGATCAGCCTAACTTTTATGTTTCTCATATAGTTGTCTCTTATCTTATGGGGAATGGGCTAGACCATGTCCCAATGGATGAGTGTCCTCAATGTTTGCATAAAGTTTAGAATGAGAGTGTTTCATTTGATATGCAAACAACTTATTTAAGTAGATCCAATAATGACTCTAGCTACATGGCAGAGTAAAAGTGCTCTTCTCAGTAGGATGATGGTGTTTCCCCAAGATGTGGCATTGAATTCGCCAATGCTAGTTATTGAATTAGATCTCAGTTTTTGATTGATGAATGCAATATATATATATATATATATATATATATATATATATATATATATATATATATGCCACATGATTTTTCTTTGTCTGATTTTATTTTTAGCTTTGTTGTTGAAATTTTTGTTTTTCATAAAGAGATAATGGTACCTGATAATATATCAGATTAGACACATGGAAGAGATTATTTCAATTTGTTTCTAGAGCAGCGAGAAGAGAATTTTGTTTTTGATAGAGGCAAGCTGGATCATAAATTTTTTTGATAGCTTTGTGCCATTAGGCTTGGTTTGAATATTTCAAAATATGGAAATAACTATTAGAGGTGAAGATCTTTTATGTTTGTAAGTGTAAGAAAGTAAAGATGTGAGGTATAAAAATATGAAATGTGAAGGAATAAAATATAAGGGGTGTATTGTTGTATACATGAACTTATATTTTGAAAGGTTTGGGGAAGGTAATATTCTCCTCCTAGCCCCAAATTTACAAAGGAAAGATCCAAATTGATTAACCATAATAAAATGGTCAATGCACAAATGAATCAATCGATTGGAAATAAGAAGGAAGAGGAAAACCTCACATTCCTGGTTAATGAATGAGGAGAGGGAAAGAAGGGAGTGTGTAATAGATCTGAAATGATAAAAAAATTAATTGAAATGAATTGAAGACAAATAATAACCTCAAAGTATAGAAGATCTAGAAATTGTTGTTTTCTAATGTCTGTGCTGAGTTTCTGGAAATTCTCCAACTGGATCTGGAACAGAAACACAAAGATGGAGAAAACCTAGAAATATTTTCCTTTTCTGCTCCAGGTCGACCTTGACCCAAATGAAGTTTGACCTTGACCCCTTTATGTCAACCTTGACCAGCGCTGCTCTGACGGAAATTCTGTTTGCGGATCCCAAAAATTTTCTGAAAAGGGTATTCAAATCTTCTCTGTGATTCATTGTTCCATACCTGAACTTGTAAGAAAAATGGTTTTGTTTGTTGGGGGAGGGGTTTGCTTTGGACAAACCCCACTTTTGGATTTAACCTTATAGTAGAATTGAAATTGCAGTAATAAACAAAGTAAATAGAACAATTCACCTTGCTTATATTGAAACCCTTGCGGAGGATTCGAATCCTTAGATCTACAAGTATGGATGTGCCAAATGGATGTAGAATGTAGAATGTAGGATGTAGGATTTCTCAAATAAATTTCCTTTAGATATTCAACACCAATCTTAAATGGATCTTGGAATAGGAAGAAGCTTGAATAGCTATGGATGGAGAAATATTAAACAAGAGGGCTCCATAGAGCTTGAATCCTTAAATGGCTACTAATGGATCTCCTTGATTAATTGAAGGCTTGAATGCTTGAATTCTTGAAAGTAGATGATTGCTTCAATATATTATGTGTACATGCTCATGTGTGTGGATGATATTTCTTCTTATGATTAGGTGCCTCAAGTCTTAGAAAATGAGAGGAGAAAGGCTTCCTTATATACAAGTCTAGGCCACAAACGTCTAGAGAGGCCGACATAGGAGAATTAAATTACAATTAGGCCTATACCCCTAGAAGTGCACCTATTGTTTGTATTTCCTTTTTTTGAGTTTGCCCTGTAACATTTTGAAGTTTCATGTCATTCCTATGCCCAGAGAGTTGAAACTCACAGTCAAAATTATTTATCTACCTCTTCAAATAAATTTTTTAACCCTAAAACTAGTTGAAAATGTTAAAAACCCTAAGCCCTTGGGTCATTTCTATGCGAAAATGCAAAAAAAAACCCTAAAATTATTAAAGAGGTTCTATTTTTGTGTTACTTTTTCACACTTAAGTCCTGAAAATATGCATGTTCTTATATGATAGTTTCTTAGTCTCATGAAAAAAAGAGAATATTCCATATGGTTATGAGACTCAGTGAATTGCCTTTGTCACACTATCTCTCAATGAAAAGGAATATTCTTAAATGATTACAAGACTTAGCATAGACTGTCCATCTGAAATATGATCCAATGGTGGTCAGGTAGTCTCTAAATAAGATCAGGGCTAATGATTTTATCTCATGACTTTGAGTTTTCTCAGTCGTATTGCCTCCAGATATAACCTGGGATATGTGTTAAGTTAAAAGCTTGAAGGTTTCTTTGTTGTCGCCAAGTCTCGTTATAAGATGTGAGTTAAGTGAAAGATCAGGAGATTTAGCGACAACCGTTCATTTAAGATTAAATCCAATGGCAATCAGGAAGTCTCCTAATGAACTCTACAATTAGTAAATCATTCACCGACATAGAGTTTTAACAGTCATATTATCTCTAAATAAACTATGGTTGAAATTCAGTTTGAAAAGCAATGTTGTTGCCAAGTCTCATAATAGAAGAGGAGTTAAGAAAAAGATTGTGAGACTTGGAGACAACCATTTTATCAAAGAAAGATCCAATGGAATGCATGAACTCACTTATAGAATTTGAAAAGTCAGTAGTTATTCAGTGATCATGAGATAAGGAATAAAATTGAGACACATGGCTAAATATGAAAAATATTAAAGGTATAGTCGCATGGTCTCTTATCAATTTTTAATACAATAAAATTATTTGGTGATTATGAGACATAGAGTGTTGTCACCAAGTCTTGAGATGATTTAGGGTTCTCTTGAAATATTAAGAGACTTAGAAGGAGCTATTAGATGCTGTTAGAGTGAAGATCAATGGTTGTAGGGTAGTCTCCGAATAATATGGCCAAGTGTATTTTCTTCCAGCGACTAAGAGATAGAAGGAAATAAAGGTTACATTATACTTTACTCGCTAGGTCTCAAGATATGTTAGGGTTTGATATCATTATTCTAAGACTTAATATTGGCTATTAGATGTTGAGCTAAGAAATATCAAAGGTAGTCAAAAATTCTCTTGATGGATTTGATAAAGTGAAATTTATTAACCGACAATGAGATAGGTTCTGAGTCGCGTAGTCTCCAAAAATAATTAAAATGTAAAATCAAGGATTAAAAGCTTATATCGCAAAGTCTCAGAAAAATTTATGGTTATATAAAAATATTATGAGGCTTGGAAAAGGGTGTCTGATCAAAAGAAATTCAATGGTGATCGCGTAGTCTCAAAATAAACCCAGAGTAAAGGAAATCTTTCAGTGACTTAGCTTTTCACGGTCGCATGGTCGCTAGAAGGTAATCAGGAGTTGAACTGAAGTTAATAGTACCTGTTGTCGCCAAGTCTCAAAAAATGATCATAGTTAAGGATTTTTCTCAGCAACATGGAGATAATTTGTAGTCACGAGGTTGCTAATAAGGAAAAGAGAAAGTTAAGCCATGGTAGAAACTAATACAGTTGTTGATGTGCCAATATTGAGAATTCATCAGCCAATGAGGATTCAAAGAAGTTATGAAAACTTGGAAAGGTAGCTGAGGTGTTTGAGGATTAGCCAATCAGGTCAAAATTGACCTCTTGTCAAATTTAATAAGGATTTTCATCAATTTTGCACTCATTTGAATTCTATTTCCTGTCATAACTAGAGGCTATGACTCTAGGAAAGCATTTATGTCACATTATGCTAAATTGAAGGAAAAAGTGATGGGATTACCCAATTATGAGATGCATACTTTGATTATTCTTTACCATAGATAGATGATATTGTGCTCCATTCTTATTTACATTGCTTTTAGAATCTAGAGCGAAGAAATTGCCAAGTTATCAGTGTTTGCAAAAATAGAGAGTTTCCAGGTTTTGAAAGGCCAAGAAATCAAGATTTATAGTTTAGAATTAAGGAAAATTTAGTTGGTTTTTAGAACTTTTGATTGTTTTTAGCACATTGCAGATCAAAACTAAGGGTTTCTAGTCAATAGATTTATTTCAATATCGGTAAGAAAGGTTGTGATAAAAGAAAGCAGCCAGGATGAGTAGAGAAGTTAGTGTAGTTTCGACTAGTGGGAAAAATGAAGAAATAGATGATGAGGCTAAGGAAAAAAGGAATTTCGATGAGGCTAAGGAAAAAAGGAATTTATCAGACAAATTTTTGACACTACTACCAAAATCAACATAGAACAAGAAGTCAAAGTATGATATCCTGAATGATGACCTAGCCTATATAAGAGATGCCACAACTCCTGGTTCATCAAGTTATTCTTTTTTTAACTATCTTTTATAAAAAATTTGATGAAGTTGTACCTCTATCGAACCCTTGGATATGTGGGTTAGCTAAGTTAATTGTTCTTGATATATTCATAGATACTGATCTTGTTCTATCTTTAGCCAATAATTATGATGTGCTTTCTAAAATAATCAAGTAGAGTGATGGCACTATACTAGTGGCCTTAAATAGAAATTCTTTTATGAAAGCCTTCAACCTCTACTACCCTATGGAAACACAGATTGACCTTAACAAATAGGAAGCTAGGTATGAAAAATGGGCTGGGGTAGTTAAAAGCTTAGTACAGAGCCATATTCCTAGGCAAATCAAGAATTATATTGCCCCCATCCCAGGACTTGCTCCTTATGCTTGTAAGGATTTAAATCATTATATCAAGAATATTTCTTTTGCACTCTATAGAGTATTAGGAAGGGATGGGGGTACAAAGAGAATCATTGTAGATGTCATGATGATTACCTTAGACTTGTAGGATGTCCATGCCAGCACCTTCTATGATTATATTCAGTACATAATTGATATAATGCATGAGGGATTTGTGGCCATGAAAAATAAAGAAAAGGAGCCTAAGTTTTTACATTAATCTATCCTAATGCATTTGATAATGTATTACAATTACTCTATGATGGATTGCAAGAAGTTGATGCCATAAAGAATGCACCAGGGTCAGCCCAGCCATATTCAATTTTGGATAAGGATTTGGAATTATACTGCTAGGGATTGTGAGTTCTATGCATTTGAGAATTGGATAGTTTATCCATTACTACAGTGTTTAGGAGTAAACAAGACCAAATTACCAGCCAAGTTCCCACAATTATTGAGGCCTTGTGAGTATGTAGGCAAGTGGCCTAGGATCATAACTGGGGAGATTTTTACTTAGAAGATAATTTTACCATGATTAGAGTATACGAATGTTCACATCCACCACACATACTTTCATTTCATGTTCCTGCCAGAAATGCAACAATGGAGTTTATATGGCAGCTAATGTTCACAGATAAGGAGCATCTAGCTCCTCACAGAAAAGGGAAATTCACTCCCAGACAGTTTAAAGTATATCAATTTACTATTGGAAAGAGAATCATAGATCTAGTAAACAATTGGCAAAGCCATTACAGGATGGGTGCAGCATTGTATAGGTACATTGATAAAAAGGGATTCATTGCAAGTGCCAAAAAGATTTTAACCCCAACTATTCCTTAACTTATGAGCATGAAGATTGCATAGAAGAAGATCCCATAAGGAACATTATTGAGGATGAAGAAGTGATTCCGAGGGCAAAGAAAATCAAAGAGTTAATGGACCTAGAAAGTCAGGTAAAGAGGAAAGCAATGTCTTTTGGGGGGTTTTTCCCTGATTTTCCTTATTTGAAAAGGTTAAAGGCCATGATTGACTCTCACACTTTCCTATGTAATCAATTGGAGGATGCACTAGTAGTTCCTGAGAAGGATCAAGCAAAGCACTCTGAATCATAGTATGATGATGACAGTGATGAAGGTTACCCCTTGCCTATTTCCCATCCAGTCAATCATGCAGTTGAAGAAGAATAAGCAGGAGATGAGAACATCATTGACCTAATAGAGGTCCTAGAAACTGAGGTTACCAATGAGCCTCCTCTCAAAAATAAAAAAATTGAACTTGGTGAGCCTTCCCAAGCACTAATCTATGTGAGAAAAGAGAAGAAAAGGGATAGAGTCAATGCTCTTATTCCTGGCATTATACCATATGATCATCGGTTGAGGAAGGAGATTAGAAAATAAAAAATTTGCAACAAGATGAAGAGGAAAATATTGAATTGCCTCTTAGACCATGCATTGATGAAAGGTTGATTCATTAGCAACAATTCCTGGATGATGACAACTTCATTAAAACCAAGGAATTTAAATATTTCCTTAGGTGGAATAAACAAGAAGTTGGTAAACAACTATAGTTGGATGGAGGAGAGCCAGTAATAGCTAAAGCCTTACAGGATATTTAGGATTATGATCCTAAAATAGACAAACTTACTCTAGAGGAAGCAAGGAAACTAGCTAAAGCCAGTGGGATACTACTTGTTGAAGGCTGGGATTTAGCCTCAGCATTTATAATCGACCAGATAAGGAAGCAACCAAACTTGAAATTATCATTAGAAGTTCAGGTAGGAGAACTGATAAAAGGATTTGGTTATAACCCAAAGTCCCATGTTGTTGCAATGTGTAGCCTAGCTCCTAAGGAGCAGAAGATAGCCTTATTGAATATTTAAGAGAATATGGTGGGAAGTCAAATCGTATGGTCTATCAATAATACAAATGGCATGGAGATTTCACAGGTATTATCACATTTTTCTCAACTAAATGTAGCTAAAACTGAGCAGATATCACAGAGGTATAACACCTTGATAGAAGAAATTAGTGCCATTGTGAAAGATAGGGAGCTATGTTAGATTAAAATTCATGCTTTGGAGAACACAATCAGAGATCTGACTCAGTAGTTAATGGAGAAGCCTGAGGTTATCCCAGCATCACCAAAGGAGGTTGCACATGAAGAGGTCCAAACAGAGATATCAGGGGAAAGTGTTGAAACAAAGGAACAGATCGTAGAGCATAATCAGATTGTCCTAGGATCACTAATGAGTATTTTTCAGCATAGGATTGATATATTAAAGGAAAAGACTGATCTTATTTTAAATGTATATAATAAGCTTCATGTTTTGCATGCTGAGGTGACAAGTTTTATTTCTACTTTAAACCCCTACTTTGGAACATGGTCTAGCAGGACATAATTATTTGAGAGGTTGGAATCTTTACAGCCACATGGAGATGACCTTCCAGAGATAGTTACAGAGGATGGTGATGAGATTGAGAAGACAAATATAAATTTTCCTTTCTTCAAGGGAAAGTTAAATCAAATTGAGGCCAGGATGAATCTCTTTGGATCAGATTTCAATAGATTTATTCCTCTGATCAAGGGAGATGACAATCAAATCAAAGCCTTGGAGGTATGGAAGAAGAATTTGATAGAAAACTACCTAATAAAGAGGCATTTATTACTGACAATGCAGAATTGGATATGGAATGTTACAATGAGATTTTTTATGAAACCTTTAAGGATGAGATTGACGTCAATAAATTTCTAACAAATGTCAAGAGTATAACAGATACTCAGTGGAAAATGAAAAAAGAGCAACTTGAGAGTATTCAGAGCATTAATTGGCCTATTGAAGATGATGTAGCAGCATGGGATACACTAACAAAGCCAAAAAAGAACAAAGTTGTTGTAGAGGACATTGATGTCATTGATGAAGAATAGACGAACAGTTGGTGTCTGCTCTTTGAGCACATAGAAGTTAGCAATCTTAAAGAGATTAGTGTAAGTTAGCCTGTATTGGTGTTCACTAAATCTTATTTCAACTATTAGATGCTATAATGAACACATATAGACAAAGGTACCAAATACTAGAAGAAGACAAAGAAGTAGATCAGATTTCATTCTTCACTTTTGTCCTTCCACCACTTGGTCCATTCCTGTCTTTTGTCTTTTCTTCATTTTAGGGTTAAGTTTTTTAAACCATCCAAAGCTTGTATCATCCTTATCTTAAGGATTCCAAGATGGTTTAGGCTTATAAATAGTTCTCTTCTATCATTTTGTAAGAGGTTGGAAAATTTGGAAAATTAGAAATCAATGAAATATATTACAAGGCAGACTACTAAAATTTGTCTGAGACTTTGTATTATTTTTCTATCTATATGTATTTGAATCTTTAATACATTAATATAAATATTTGCATTCTCTTTTTTCATCTTGGATTGTCTCTTTTCATTACTGTTATAGCTCTTGTATGTTTATTTGTAAGGCACTTAGGCATACTGATCACAAGGTGGTTGTGCAGTCATTTGTAAGCTCCTTCAAGGAAGGATTAATTATTTCAAGTGAACCCAAAGATCTTAGGATTAGTTTAAGGATTAGATGATATAGTTGTAGAGTGAGGATAATCTATAAGGAATTTTATCTTTGTTGCATATGTTTTGTTAATCACCTTACTGTGGAATTATACCAGATATTGACTCATAGCACAAGGTTAAGGCACTGCTTTATAGTTGGCTGAGTAATTGATCATTGTCCAACCAGTATTTTAATTTATAAAATCATTCACATTTCAATATACATTCCATTCAAGTAATTGTGTTCAAGGAATACAATTTAGTCTACTGATTCCTTTGAGAGAGAATCAAGATAGGTTATTCTTCCTAAGGTTCGCAAGAACTAAAAAATGAAACTAGGTTATTCTTCCTAAGGTTCACAAGAACTAAAAAAGAAACTAGGTTATCCTTCCTGGGGTTCATAAGAATTGAAAAAATAAGAAGGATGAGAATCTATGTTACCTTACTAATTGTTGTTGTCAAATTACTAGTATGGGTCATTAAGCTCTGTATTAGGGTATTCATAGTCTTTTGCATAATCATTTACTTGTTGATCCATTAAAAGGAATTTCAGAATTTCAGTAAGAAGATAATCCATTTAAAAGATATAATAAATCAGTAATCATACATAGGTAATACCTGCCCGAGCCAGTTGATCTCAAACAAGGAGGTGATAGTTTCCCTAGATGTTATCTAATACCCTCATTAATTAGGCTTTCTTTTGCATGAAATAGGAGTCTACATTGAAGTACACAACTATACTGTCATATTAAAATTGTTTCTACAAGAAAAAGTGCTAACAAATTGGCGATTCTACTGGGGATTTTGGTGCAAAACTTGAAAATAAGCTTATAAGGAATCTCCGGTGTTTAGAAGTAAAAATAAGTTACAGTTGAGTTTTTCTAGTTTTAAAATCATTCTAGTAGTATTCGGTATTCCCAAGTTTGGGTTGTGAATCTAAAAGTTAAATCTTTGTGATTAGTAAAGAAATCAAGTATATATTTTCAAATATGAATACTAGGTCTAGAATGAATAATAATCTAGAAGTTGAGTTGGATATTGGGATTCCCACTACTTCAAAAACTACGATATCTTGGAGGTAGAAGAAAAACCAAGAAAGTATCTATGATTCTCCTCCAAGAAGTGAAGATAATAGCACTAGAAGGAAAAACAATAACCAGTCTAGTCAAGAAGAAAGTTCCTCAGAGTATTTAGAAGCCCCAAGTCTTGGACTAGACACCTATGTAGTCACCAATACTTCTAGTGAGAGAGAAGTAATAGACACAATTAGTTCATATTATGAAGAAGTTCCTTCTGATGAGCTTGCAGAGGAAGAAAGAATCTTCATGAAGCAACTAGCCCTTATTCAACAGATGAAAAGGGAAAAATAAAATAAGAAGAAAAAACATGAGTAGAAAGATGTTGATAAGAATAGGAGAAAAACCTTAAGACATCAAGCTACAAGTAATATTGAGAGGTCTCGCAAAGACCAAGAGATTCCCAGCACCCACCAAAAGTTAGGTTCTCAAGACTTCAAAGACAAAGGAAACAGTAAAGTTGTAGAAATAGAAGTTGAGAAGCCTAAAGCTCGAAAGAACCTAACAGAGCAAATGTCCAAATTAGACATTGAACTTGAAAAAACTAGAAAATAAAAGGAAACTATGGCTAAGATGTTGGAAAAATCTGAAGCAGAAGCTACTACCATTGAAATGAAAAGAAAATTTGACTTTTTTCAGTCAACTACAATTTCTTTTGCTAATACAGAGCACCCTACAACATCAAAAAATAAGGCTTCTTCTTTCAAAGACCATAGCAAATTATTTTCTCCCAAGGAGACTGATAAATTTCAAAGGAGGCCTCTTCCTGTAGAAAGGTATAAGCAATTTTCTTTCTTTGGAATTCCAGGTTATCCTAATGTAGTACCAGAGGACATGGGAGAAAAGCTCCCAAAATTTTTAGGTAATAATGTTGTCACCTATGAAGAACATTTAAGAAAATTCTTTCATGTTATAGATGATTTAAATATCAATCATGAAGATGTTCTTATGAATCTATTTGTACAATCTCTATTAGAAGATGCTAGGGAATGGTTTAGGAGCTTATCTCATGGTTCTGTAGGAACAATGGATGAGCTGATTGATCTTTTCAAGGATTAATATGGTGACAAGACTAATGAAGGGTTTTTTCTTAATGAATTTAACAACATAAGGAAGAACTTGAATGAAGAAGTAACAGAGTTCAATACAAGATTTCAGGGAGCTATGCATTTCGGTGAGCTATTCCAAAAGATGAAGTTGGATCAGAAGGTATGTCTAGCTACCTATCTTAATGCCTTTGATTCAAAAATGGGCTATGCATTGAGGGATAAAAATCCTAGGACTTTAATAGACACCTATAAAATGGTTGTGAACATAGAAATGAATAGAAGGATATCAAGGAAGTTGGGTAAAAGAGAGGATCCACACCTTAATAGGGGTGGTTAGAAGGAACCTGTGTACAAAGAGTATAGGGCTCCACAAAATAATAATTCATCTTACAATAACAATTACAATCCACAAAATAGGATGCAAAAACTACCCTTATGGTACCCAATTCAAGGATGGTAAGCCTATTTCTCCACCTAGAAAAGAGAAAAATAAGAATAGGACCCCTGATCCTTTACATAAAAATGCTATTCATATGTGCAATGATGACTTATGGTGTGAGGCTTGTGAGGCACCACACAATCCTGACTTTTGTGTTGTTTCTTTAGATTTAAAATCAAATGAAGAGCAAGATAAGGATTAAAATGATACATTTGATTATAATATGAATAATGCATATTCTTGTCATGATATTGATTCTAATGAAGAAATTGAGAATGATGACATATATGGCTCACAAGGAAGAGTTGAAATTCACCAGCAACAAATCTTGTCAGATAGTGAGCAAGAAGAAAGGGATGACCACATAAGATGTTATGCCTAAAATAATAAGGATTCTCCAGTAGTGATAAAATCCTTTGATGAGGAAAAATCCAGAATCACTGCTGACTTAGTGAACAAAGCTAGGAATAACTATCACCTAAGAAACAGAGCTATGGGTAATGCTGGTAGTCAACCATCAGGCATCTTTATAAAGGAAAACAAAATAGATGCCAAATATGCACCTAAAAAGGATGGACATGGGGAAAATTCAAATAGGCCTAAGGTCAAGATAGTGAACAAAGCTAGTGAGCAAAAAGATGTACATGTGGAAAAGGCTAAAGAGCCAGAGGCAAGTTCTTCTTCCCCTAAAGTTGAAAATAAGAAATCTAGGAGGGAAGAACCTACTGTGAATATCCAAATAGAAGAAAATAATATTATTGTAGAAAAATCTAAAACCACTAATGTAAAATATACTCCAGTAGATATGGGACAATGCTTATCTCAGATGAGTGTGAAGGTCCCATTCCTTGAGATGATGAGAATAAAAGAACATAAAGGTAAAGTTTTGTCAGTACTGAATAATGTGTCACTGATATAACCTCAGAAGACAAATTATGTTGAAAAGAGATCCAACAACAAGGGGAAAGAGCCTGAGTGGATGATCTCTAAGATCCCTCAGATCTATTTGAAAACAAACACTTCTACAGGGGTTGTTGATCCCCTTTTCTTAACATTGGTTATAAATGGAAAGATGCTAAAAAACTGTATGATAGATTCAAGAGAATCAAATACAGTAATGCCTGTATAGATTATGAGATCAATGGGTTTGCAAGTAGACACTCCTTATGGGAGATTCCAAGCAATGGACTCAAGGGAAATCCCTGTTGTTGGGACTATTGAAGCCTTTCCCTATACATTAGCTATGTGTCCAGATATAGTGTTAACTATGAGTGTACTAGTGGTTGACATACCACCACACTATGGCATGTTGTTATCTAGAAAATGGAGTGCTTCAATGGGTGGCAGTATACAGTGTGACCTATCTTATGCCACTTTTAATATAGCTCAAAATAATGTAAATATATCTAGAGAGGGAAGAACACCTCACATGATAGAATTTCTTGAGGATGCAGATATCAATTATTGTGTTGACATTGACATGGACAATTTTAGAATCAAAAGGAGTGATCACTAGTGTGAAAATGTAAATCCTTTGGTGAAGGATTTATCTATACAAAATGATGGTTTGTGGTAGATGTACTTTGATGGAGCCTATTCAAAAGAGGGATCAAGAGCTGGAGTTTTATTTATATCTCCATCAGGTACCACATTCAAGTATTATTTTTTGCTATCTTTTCAATGTACAAATAATATAGCAGAGTATGAAGCTTTGTTTCTAGGGCTATAAATTGCTACTAAACATGGTATAAAATGTTTAAAAGTCTATGGTGACTCAGAATTAGTAGTATCCCAGGTAAGATCCAAATATGCTATAAAGAATGACAGATTGAAAATGTATAGACATGTTATTTGGGATCAAATAGAATTATTTGATGCCTTTAATATAAACTAGATAGAAAGGTCTAGAAACATAATGGAAGATTTCTTGGCTAATGTTGCCTTGCAAACTGATGACATGACCTTAAATGGGGTATCAATTGTGGAATTCAAAAGAAGAACAGTTGTCCCAAACAACATTTACAACTGGCAAGTGTTTGAGGATGTCCAAGATATCCTTAGATTTCTTCAGTGCCTTGACCATTATGAGGATCAACATATAGATTGCAATAATTTGCTTGTAGTCATTGTTGGTAAGGAGTGTATACTGGGGGATGAGGTTGTCCAAATCAGTTCTAACAAGATTCCTAAGGGATCAGTAGAACTAGAGGCATTGTTTACTAATCAAGGTGAACAAACATCAGGAATAAGCAATGCCAAGATTGAGGATTTGGAGTAAATAAATTTGGGTTCATAGACCATGCCTCAAATAGTTTACATTGGAAAATTATTAGACTCTCATGTTAGAACCAATCTGATAAAACTACTAAGAAAACATAAGCATGCTTTTTCTTGGTCATATGAATATCTTAAGGCTTATAGAGAGGATTTTTTCCAACATGAAATCCCACTCAAAACTGACATGAAACCATTCAGACAGAAGTAGAGACCTATTAATCCTCTGTTGGCTCCTAAGATGAAACAAGAGTTGATGAAGTTAAAAGATGTTGAAATCATTCAACCAATCAGACATTCAACTTGGGTCTCAAACCTAGTACCAGTAAGAAAAAAGAATGGTGACATAAGACTGTGTGTAGATTTCAAAAACTTGAATATTGCTTCCTTAAAAGATAACTATTCTCTACCAAATATGGAATCAATGTTGCATAAGGTAACTGGTTGTGAGTTACTATCAATGATGGATGGATTCTCAGGCTACAACCAGGTACTTGTGAAAGAATCAGAGCAATTCAAGATTGCTTTTACTACTCCATGGGGAACCTATGTCTATGTCAGAATGCCCTTTGGATTAATAAATGTATGAGAAACTTTCTAGAGAGCCATGGATGTGGAATTTAAAGAATTTATTGATTTATTCATGGTTATTTATCAAGATGACTTGATTGCATATTCTAAAAAAGCAAGGGATCACTATGAACACCTAGAGAAAATTTTGAATAAGGCTTTAGAGTATGGTGTTTTACTAAACCCTAGAAAATGCCATTTTGCAGTTACAGAAGGAAAGTTACTAGGACATATAGTGTCCAAAGATGGAGTCAGGATAGACCCTAAGAGAATAGAGGCTATCCAAAAGGTCACTGCTCCAAAAAATATAAAAGGAGTACAATCTTTCTTAGGAAAGATAAACTTTGTCAGAAGATTCATAGCTAACTTTGCTGAGGTTGTCAAACAAATTATCAAGTTGCTAAAGAAAGATGAAAAATTTCATTGGAATGAGGAAGCTCAAATAGCATTTGAAAGAATAAAGAAGGTGGTACAAGAAGCACCTATTTTGAAATCATCAAACTACAGTAAGCCATTTTCTTTATTTTCTTTTGCATCTTTTCACACTATTGTTTTTGTTCTGTTACAAAAGGATGATGAAGGGTTTGAAGATCCAATAGCCCTTTTTAGTAGATCCCTTCAAGCTATAGAATTGAATTATGAGATGATGGAAAAGCAAGCCTATGCCTTGGTAAAGGCTGTAAAATATTTTAGACCACACTTAGTTTTTGTTGAGGTGTTGGCATATGTACCTCATGCAATAGTAAAGGACATTCTTACCCAATCAGAATTAACCAGAAAAATATATAAGTGGATTAATCAAATTTAGGAATTCAACCTAGAAACTAACATTACAAAATTGGTAAGAGGTCAAGGTTTGGCAAAGCTCATGATAGATGATAACTTGGATTTAGTGAAAGTAAATAATACAGAAATACATGATCAGGCAATTACAAGTATAGAGAAACAACCATTTTATACTGATATTGTATATTTCTTTAAAAAATGCCAAGTGTCCTAATGCTATGATAGATAATCAAAAGAGAAGTCTTAGATTATAGGCTTAGAGATACACCTTAGTACAAGGAGATCTATACTGGAAAGATAGAAATGGTGTATTACTTCTATGTCTAGATGAAAGCCAATCTAAGAAAGTATTAAATGAAATGCATACTGGGGTATGTGGAGGCCATTTTTTTGCCAAGAGTACTGCCCACAAGATGCTAAGGGCTGGTTATTTTTGGCCCAGTTTATTCAAAGATACCCATGCATATGTTAGGAGATGTGAGCCATGTCAGAGGTTCACAAATAAGTTAAATTTTTTAGGAGCTCTGTTACTAAATCATGTAAGTGTAGAAGCCCCTTTTTCTATGTGGGGAATTGATTTTATAGGTGAATTTTCAAAAAAATCTAGTGGTGGACACAGTTGGATACTAGTAGCCACATATTACTTTACAAAATGGATTGAAGCTATCGCCACAAAAAAGGCAACAAGTAAGGTTGTTACTGAATTACTGATGGAAAATATATTAACCAGATTTGGTGTGCCTGTAAAGTTAGTAATGGACAATGCCATGTGTTTTAGGTCAGATGAGATAAAATATTTTTGTGAGAAGTATGGGAAAGTAATGTCATATTCATCCCCATGCCACCCTCAAGCAAATGGACAAGCTGAATCTAGTAA
Organism: Thuja plicata; assembly: GCA_018584345.1. NCBI lineage: Eukaryota > Viridiplantae > Streptophyta > Pinopsida > Cupressales > Cupressaceae > Thuja > Thuja plicata. The sequence goes on along the minus strand of MU227828.1, from coordinate 1,997,908 downwards.
CAAAAGTATATTGAAGATTTTGAAGAAGACTCTTGAGAAGAACAAGAGAGCATGGCATACAAAACTGAAATTAGCACTGTGGGCTGACAGGATAACAGTTAAAAGGGCAACAGGAAAATCACCATTTGAACTTGTATATGGTATGAAATCAATATTTCCTGTTAAGAATTTGTTACCAGTGCACCAATTTATACAAGAAGAACAATTAGAGATTTCTGACAGTATGCAAGACAGAGTGATGTAGTTGACAGAGTTGAATGAAATCAAAAAGGATAGCCAGAAAGAGAACATAAAGTTATAGAAAAAGATAAAATATTTGTTTGACAAAAGGGCTAGTAACAAAAAATTTCAACTCGATGATCTTGTTTTGCAGTGGAATGTAAGAGCAGAAGATAAAGGAAAACATAAGAAGTTTGAGTCATTGTGGCTTGGACCTTTTGTCATTTCTCAGAGCTTTGGAAAAGATTCTTATCTTCTAAATAATATGAATGGAGAAGAATTTAAGTTGCATGTGCATGGGTGATTCCTGAAGCCTTTCTTCATTTGAAAAGATAAGAGTTTTCATGCACAAGTAAGTAAGTATGTATCATATGTATATAAGTAGGTTTCCCTTTTAGTTGTGTGTTTCCCTTCAGTAGTAGGTTAATCAACATCAAATAAAAGGTCTACAACTAGATATTCTGAGATTCTTGTCATAAACTTGTGTTTAGCCATCCTTAGAGAGAGCCATTGTTGGTTGTATTTCCTATTTTAGAGTTTTCCCTGTAAAATTTTGAAGTTTCCTGTCATTCCTATGCTGAGAGAGTTGAAAGTCATTGTCAAAATTATTTATATACCTCTAAAAAAAAATGTTTTAACCCTAGAACTAGTTGAAAATCTTAAAAACCCTAAGCCCTTGGGTCATTTCTATGCGAAAATGCAAAAAAGCCCTAAAATTCTTAAATGGGTTCTATTTTCGTGTTAATTTTTCACACTTAAGTCCTATAAATATGGATGTGCTTGTATGATAGTCACTTAGTCTCATGAAAGAAACAAAATATTCCATATGGTTATGAGACTTATTGAATTGCCTTTGTCGCACTATCTCTCAATGAAAAGTAATATGCTTAAATGATTACAAGAATTAGCGCAGACCATCCATCTAAAACATGATCCAATGTTGGTCGGGTAGTCTCTAAATAAGATTAGGGTTAATGATTTTATCTCACAACTTTGATTTTTCTCAATCGTATTATCTCCAGATATAACCCAGGATATATGTTAAGTTAAAAGCTTAAAGGTTTCTTTGTTGTCGCCAACTCTCGTAATAAGATGTGAGTTAAGTGAAAGATAGGAGATTTAACAACAACTGTACATTTTAGATTAAATCTAATGGCAGTCAAGAAGTATCCTAATGAACTTTGCAGTTAGTAAATTATTCAGTGACATAGAGTTTTAAAAGTCACATTATCATTGAATAAACTGTGGTTGAAATTAAGTTTGAAAAGTAGTGTTGTCGCCAACTCTCAGAATAGAAGAGGAGTTAAGAAAAAAATTGTGAGACATGGAGACAGCCATTTGATCAAAGAAAGATCCAATGGAAGGCATGACATCGCTTATATCATTTGAAATTTCAGTAGTTATTCAGCAATTAGGAGACAAGGAATAACATTGAGACACATGGCTAAATATGATAAAGATTAAAGGTATAGTCGCGTGGTCTCTGATCAATTTTTAATAAAATAAAATTATTTGGCAATTATGAGACATAGAGTGTTGTCACCAAGTCTCAAGATGATTTAGGGTTTGCTTGAAAAATTAAGAGACTTAGCGGGAGCTGATAGATGCTGTCAGAGTGAAGATCAACAGTTGTTGGGTAGTCTCCGAATAATATGTCCAAGTGTATTTTCTTCTAGTGACTAAGAGACAAAAGGAAATAAAGGTTACGTTATACTTTAGTTGCTAGGTCTCAAGATATGTTAGGGTTTGATATCATTATTCAAAGAATTAATATTGGTAGTCAGATGTTGAGCTAAGAAATATCAAAGGTAGTTGGAAAGTCTCTTGATGGATTTGATAAAGTGAAATTTATTAAGTGACAATGAGATAGGTTCTAAGTCACATAGTCTCCAAAAAGAATTAAAATGTAAAAGAAAAGATTAAAAGCTTATGTCACAAAGTCTCAGAACAATTTATGGTTATATCAAAATATTATGAGACTTGGTGAAGTGCATCCGATCAAAAAAAAATCAACGGTGATCGTGTAGTCTCTGAATAAACCCAGAGTAAAGGAAATCTTTCAGTGAATTAGCTTTTCACAGTCGCGTGGCCGCCAGAAGGTAATCATGATTTGAACTAAAGTTAATAGAACTTGTTATTGCTAAGTCTCATAAAATGATCATATTTAAGGATTTTTCTCAGCAACATGGAGATAATTTGTAGTCGTGAGGTCGCTAATAAGGAAAAGTGAAAGTTAAGCCGTGGTAGAAATTAATACAGTTGCTGACATGCCAATATTGAAAAGTCATCAGCCAATGAGGATTCAAAGAAGTTATGATAACTTGGAAAGGTAGTTGAGGTGTCTGAGAATTAGCCAAGCATGTCATAATTGACCTCTTGTCAAATTTAATAAGGATTTTCATCAATTGTGCACTCATTTGATTTCAATTTCCCATCATAATTAGAGGCTATGGCTAGGAAAGCATTGATGTCATAGTATGTTGAATTGAACCTGCAGAAGTGATGGGATTGCCCAATTATGAGCTACGTACTTTTATCATTCTTTACCATAAATAGATGATATTGTGCTCCATTCTTATTTAAATTTCTTTCCGAATCTAGAGCAAAGAAATTTCCAAGTTATTAGTGTTTGCAAAAATAGAGAGTTTCTAGCTTTTGAAAGGACAAGCAATCAAGATTTCTAGCTCATAATTCAGGGAAATTTAGTTGGTTTTTAGAACTTTTGATTGTTTTTAGCACATTGCAGATTAGAAGTAAGGGTTTCTAGTCAATAGATTTGTTTCAATATTGGTAAGAAAGGTTGTGATAAAAGCAAGAAGCCAAGATTAGTAGAGCAGTCAGTGTAGTTTCCACTAGTGGGAAAAGCAAAGAAATGGATGATGAGGCTAAGGAGAAAAGGAATTTCTTAGATGAATTTTTGTCACTACTACCAATATCAACAAAGAACAAGAAGTCAAAGGATGATATCCTGAATGATGACCTAGCCAATATCAGAGATGCCAAAACTCCTGGTTCATCAGGTTATTCTCTTTTTTAACTATTTTTATAAAAATTCTGATGAAGTTGTACCTGTGTCAAACCCTTGGATATGTGGGTTAGCTAAGTTAATTGTGCCTGATGTATTCATAGATATTGATCTTGTTCTAGCTTTAGCCAATAATTATGATGTGCTTTCTAAAACAATTAAGAAGAGTGATGGCACTATACTAGCGGCCTTAAACGGAAATTATTTTATGAAAGCCTTCAACCTCTACTACCCTATGGCAACACAAATTCACCTTAAGAAACAGGAAGCTAGGTATGAAAAATAGGTTGGGGTAGTTAAAAGCTTAGTACAGAGGTATATTCCTAGGAAAATCAATAATTATATTACCCCCATGCCAGGACTTGCTCCTTATGCTTATAAGGATTTAAATCATTATATCAAGTATATTGCTTTTGCACTTTGTAGAGTATTAGGAAGGGATGGGGGTACAAAGAGAATCACTGCAAATGTCCTAATGATTACCTTAGAATTGTAGGATGTCCATGTTGGCACCTCCTATGATTATATTTAGTACATAATTGATAGAGTGCATGAGGGATTTGTGGCCATAAAAAATAAAGAAAAGGAGCCTAAGTTTTTACATTACTCTATCCTAATGCATTTCATAATGTATTACAATTACTCTGTGATGAATTGCAATAATTTGAGGCCACAAATAATGCACCAAGGTCAGCCCAACCTTATTCAATTTTGGATAAGGATTTGGAATTATACTGCTAGGGATTGTGATTTTTGTACATTTGAGAACTGGATAGTTTATCCATTACTGCAGTGTTTAGGAGTAAACAAGACTAGATTACCAGCCAAGTTGTTGCAATTATTGATGCCTTTTGAGTATGTAGAAAAGTGGCCTGGAGATCATAACTTGGGAGATTTCTACTTAGAAGAGAATTTTACTATGAATAGAGTATATGTATGTTCACATCCACCACACATACTACCATTTCATGTTCCTGCCAGAAATGCAGCAATGGAGTTTATATGGAAGCTAATGTTAATAGATAAGGAACATCTGGCTCATCACAGAAAAGGGACATTCACTCCCAGACAGTTTAAAGTATATCAATTTACTATTGGCAAGAGAGCCATAGATCTAGTAAACAATTGGCTAAGTCATTAAAGGATGGGTGCAGCATTGTATAGGTACATTGATATAGAGGGATTCATTTCAAGTGCCAAAAAGCTTCTAACCCCAACTATTCCTTATACTTATGAGCATGAAGAGTGCATAGAAGAAGATGCCATAAGGAACATTATTGAGGATGAAGAAGTGATTTGGAGGGAACATAAAATAAAAGAGTTAATCGACTTGGAAAGGCAGGTAAAGAGGAAAGGATTGTCTTTTGGGGATTTTTCCCTGATTTGCCTTATTTGAAAAGGATAGTGTGCATGATTGACTCTCACACTTTCCTATGTGATCAATTGGAGGATGCACTATTAGTTCCTGAGAAGGATCAAGAAGAGCACTCTCAATCAGAGTATGATAATGATAATGATGAAGGCTATCCCTCACTTATTGCCCATCCAGTCAATCAGGCACTTGAAGAAGAACAAGCAGGAGATGAGAAAATTATTGACCTAATAGAGGTCCAAGAAACTAAGGTTACCAATGAGCCTCCTCTCAAAAATCAAAAAGTTGAACTTGGTGATCCTTCCCAAGCACTAATCTATGTGAGAAAAGAGAAGAAAAAGGATAGAGTCACTGCTCTTATTCCTAGCAATAGACCATATGATCATCAGTTGAGGAAGGAGATCAAAAAAGGAAAAAAAGTTGCAACAAGATGAAGAGGAAAATATTGAATTTCCTCTTAGAACATGCATTGATGAAAGGTTGATTCATCAGCAACATTCCTAGATGATGAAAACTTCATTAAAACCAAGGAATTTAAAGATTTACTTAGGTGGAATAAACAACAACAAGTTGGCAAACAACTATAGTTGGATGGAGGAGAGCCAGTAATAGCTAAAGCCTTACAGGCTATACAGGAATATGATCCTAAAATAGAACAACTTGCTCCAAAGGAAGCAAGGAAACTAGTTAAAGCCAGTGGGATGCTACTTTTTCAAGGCTGGGATTTAGCCTCAACATTTATAATTGACCAGATAAGGAAGCAATCAGACTTGAAATTACCATCAAAATTTCAGGTTGGAGAACTGATAAAAGGATTTGGTTATAACCCAAAGTACCAAGTTGTCACAATGTGGAGCCTAGATCCTAAGGATAAAAATCCAACCTTATTGAATATTCAAGAGAACATGGTGGGAAGTCAAATGGTATGGTCTGACAATAATACAAATGACATGGAGATTTCACAGGTGTTATCACATTTTTTGCAACTAAATGTAGCTAAAACTGAGCAGATATCACAGAGGTATAACACCTTGATAGAAGAAACCAGTGCCATTGTGAAAGATAGGGAGCTATGTCAGATTAAAATTCATGCTTTGGAGAACACAATCAGAGATCTAACTTAGCAGTTAATGGAGAAGCTTGAGGTTATCCTGGCATCACCAAAGGAGGTTGCACATGAAGAGGTCCAAACAGAGATATCAGGGGAAAGTGCTGAAACAAAGGAACAGATCATAGAGCATAATTAGGTTGTCCTAGGATCACTAATGAGTATTTTTTAGCATAGGATTGATATATTAAAGGACAAGACTGGTCTTATTTTAAATGTATATAATAAGCTTCATGTTTTGCATGTTGAGGAGAAAATTTTTATTTCTACTTTAAACCCCTACTTTGGAACATGGTCTAGTAGGACATGATTATTTGAGAGGTTGGCATCTTTGAAGCCACATAGAGATGACCTTCCAGAGATAGTTACAGAGGTTGGTGATGAGATTGAGAAGATAAATATAACTTTTCATTTCTTCAAAGGAAAGTTAAATCAGATTGAGGCCAAGATGAATCTCTTTGGATCAAATTTCAACATATTTATTCCTCCAATCAAGGGAGATGACAATCAGATCAAAGCCTTAGAGGTATGGAAAGAAGAATTTGATAGCAAACTACCTAAAAAAGAGGCATTTATTACTGACAATGAAGAATTGGATATGGAATGTTACAATAAGATTTTTCATGAAGCCTTTAAGGTTGAGATTGACATTAATAAATTTCTAACATATGTCAAGAGTATAACAGATACTCGGTGGAACAGGAAAAAAGAACAACTTGAGAATATTCATAGCTTTAATTGGCCTGATGAAAAGGATGTAGTAGCATGGGATACACTGACAAAGCCAAAAAGAATAAAGTTGTTGTAGAGGACATTGATGTCATTGATGAAGAATAGAGGAACACTTGGTGCCTGCTCTTTGAGCATAGGGAGGTTAGCAATCTTAAAAAGATTAGTGTAAGTTATCCTATATTGGCAGTCACTAAATATTATTTCCACTATTAGATGCTATATTGAACACATATAGACAAAGGTGCCAAAGACTAGAAGAAGACAAAGAAGCAGATCAGATTTCATTCTTCACTTTTGTCCTTGCACTGCTTGGTCCATTCCTGTCTTTTGTCTTTTCTACATTTTATGGTTAGGTTTTCTAAACCATCAAAATATTGTAGGATCCTTATCTTAAGGATTCCAAGATGTAATAGGCCTATAAATAGTTCTTTTCTATCATTTTGTAAGAGGTTGGAAAAGTTGGAAAATTAGAAATTAATGAAATATATTACAAGGCAGACTACTAAAATTTGTCTGAGCATTTGTATTATTTTTCTATCTATATGTATTTGAAGCTTTAAGACATTAATATAAATATTTACAATCTCTTTTCTGCATCTTGGATTGTCTCTTTTCATTACTGTTATAGGTCTTGTATGTTTATTTGTAAGGGACTTAGGCATACTGATCACAAGGTGGTTGTGCAGTCATTTGTAAGCTCCTTCAAGGAAGGATTAATTATTTCAAGTGACCCCAGAGAGATTAGAATTATTTTAAGGATCAGATGATATAGTTGTAGAGAGAGGTTAATTTTTAAGGAATTTTATCTTTGTTGCACATGTTTTGTTAATCACCTTACTGTGGAATTATACCATATATTGACTCATAGACCAAGGTTAAGGCACTGGTTTTATAGTTGGCTGAGTAATTAATTATTGTCCAACCAGTATTTTAATTTATCAAATCATTCACATTTCAATATACATTTCATTCAAGTAATTTTGTTCAAGGAATACAATTCAGTCTACTGATTCCTTTGAGAGAGAATCAAGATAGGTTATTCTTCCTGAGGTTCACAAGAACTGAAAAAAGAAACTAGGTTATTCCTCCTGAGGTTCACAAGAACTAAAAAAAGAAACTAGGTTATCCTTCGTTGGGTTCATAAGAACTAAAAAATAAGAAGGATAAGAATCCTTGTTACCTTACTAATTGTTGTTGTCAAATTACTAGTATGGGTTATTAAGATCTGTATCAGGGTATTCGTAGTCTTGTGCATAATAATTTACTTATTGATCTATTAAAAGGCATTTTAGTAAGAAGATAATCCACTTAAAAGATACTATAAATCAGTAATCATACATAGGTAATACCTTCCCGAGCCAGTGGATCACAAAAAGAAGGAGGAGGTAACAGTTTCCCCTAATGTTATCTAATACCCTCATCAATTAGCCTTTCTTTTGCATGAAATAGGAGTTTGCATTTAAGTACACAACTATACTATCATATTAAAAAAATTTCTACAAGAAAAAGTGATAACAAGACCTATATTAAATATCTTTTTAAGATTCGTTACTTCAGAGTGAAATAGCCGACACGGAAGCGAGAAATAATTCTTTCCAAACCTCGACATCCAGAGATCTTGGGAATTTGAAATTTGGACCATGGGTCAGGTCAAGGTTGACCCTAACGTAGGCCAAGGTTGAAGTCAACCTTGACCCAAAAGGTCAACCTTGACCCTGAGGTCAAGAACCTAAAGTTCTCAGGGAAAGATACTAGGAACAGGTGGGAGAAAAGTGGAAAACAAGGCAGATCATGGGAAAAAACTATATCTAATTAAAAGACACATTCAAGGCATTTGACATCACCTAAAACCACTTACTTGGAGGGATAAACCCATCCTAAATAGAAGTGCTTCAATTTTCTGATGATACATTTAGCCCCCACTTTAGCAAGAGTATGGACTTGATCCAAACTCTTGGTAAAGGAGATCACAAAGAAAAGATAATCTTATTGAAATCAAAGAGACAAAGCAATCCTCAAGCCCCTAGGGACTTAAGTATTTTTCCACCCCAAGATTACAATAAGAGAGACATCACTAGTCAAATAAAAAGAGAGAGTGTGTGTGATTACCTCACCCAATGAGAACCTATGTCCTATTGTGAATCCCACAAGGAAAATAGTGCAACTGGAAAGATGGAGTTGAACCGCTTAGTGAATATGGCTACTCACTAGTCAACCCATCAAAGATTCACCCTCATGAATATTCTATTCCAAAAGAGAAAATTCAAAACTAGAGAGATCTATTCTTAAGGACACCTTCCGACCTTAAGGGATCAAAACTTTGTAAATTGAAACTGGAGGGATCAAGAGATCCTATAAGGTAAAAATATATGCTTTAAGGATTAGTTCTAATCCATAAAGGGAGAGAAAAATAAGTTTTAATTTTGAAAATAGTTTGGAAGTGTGTGTACAAAAAGTGAGCAGAGCGTATGACCCCATGTTAAAGGCATTGCTAACACTTTAACAGGAGAAATGTCTTTAACAGAAACATAAACAACTCCAATGATTATGTTTCCACTATGAGATGCCCCCAAGTGAAGACAAATCAAGGGAAATACCACATAAACATACAAAGAACATATAAAGGATCTACCTACCATGGGGTCAATATGATCATAAGATAATATATATATCATATTATTGCAAATGAACTGATGTCATTCCCCAAAGAAAGTTGAACTATAATCACAATGGAGGAAAGAAAACACAAGAGTTATGAAGAAGAGTCTTTTTGGACCACAACATGGAGACAAAAAAAAATTAGTGCTACCATGTCGTAAATATAAGCGAACTACATAAAGAAAATATTTATGAGCAATAGCACAGGTAAAACATAACATGAAAACAACAAATAGAAGAATAGAGATACATATAGAGGAATAGTAAAACAAGTATGATTCCTTTATCACCTTGCACCAACAAAGTAACACAGGTCGTATAAAAGAATCTAACAAACATTTAGCAAACACATTATGGGAGAAGCACAATACAATAGGAAAACACATAAAACGATACCATGGAGGAAAAGTCAATATAGCACATCGCCTACTCTCCCCATCTCAGTCTATATCATTTAGGGAAGGTAGGAAAATCGCAAGAGGGAATATATCCAACATAGTCAAAATAATAGCCAGTTCCAAATAAGGATCCTCTTGAGAATCATAATGTTCGATACTAGGTGTAATTATCAATTGTCTTGAAAGAATATTAGGTAAATCAATATCAATGTCATGAGTCTCATATTCATCATTAGAATCATCAAGAGTATCTTCTTCATCAAGATTAATCAAAATATAATCTAAGATACGAATATAATCATCGGAATCATTCATCTTAACATCGTTATTAACATTAACTTCTTCCAACACATCAAGCATAGGCTGGTCAAAAGAAGGTAAAGAACTTTGAAGAACATAGGCACGGGCCATAGCTTGAGCCTGACACTTCGTATGATGTTCATTGGAAGATCGGTTATATTTTGTCTTGTTTGAAATATGTTGAGAACTAGGAGGAACAAAAATTGGTTCCTTCAAAGGTTTTATAGGAGGATTAGTAAGATTCTCAGTAGGCTGAAAAGAAACACTAGGAGCTTGATTAACAAAACTAGAAGCAATGGATAAAGGTGGTATGGAAGGCATAGGAAAAATACCATGGTTAAGATCCATCTGAGGCATGCTTAACTCAACAATATTGCAATTTTTATAGGCTTGATATAAGCAAAAAAGGTTATCATGTTGAGAAGAACATGAATTAGGTAATGAAGACCAAAAGAAGTCAATGGTAGCACAATCCCTAGACCTAGAAGGTTGATATAAACTATGATTAATCATTTTCACTTCTTCATCAAGAATGAAATTAATACACTTATGGATAGGAGAAGCAATGGCATGCATAGCAGTCAACCAAGGAAAACTAATCTTAACTTAAATTGGTGAGAAGTAGGGACAACAACGAAGGTAGTGTCCACAACTTTACAAAAAAGTTCAACATGAAAGTTAATAGAACCAAATGATGGATAGACAAAACCATTACAATTTTGGATCCACACATAAGATGTATTATAACAATCACATTATAAGTTCTTTGAAAAGAGGTTTTCTTCAGTAATGACATTGACAAAGGATGTAGGCTCAACAAGAAAACCACGTGTAGGTATCTTATCAATCCTTGCATAAATGTAGAGGGGACCATTAGGAGCTTTAATAGTCTCAGAATCATCAAATGTGATCGATAGTTCCCTCAGTCTTTATCCTTAGGTTGTTTTTGAGGTTTAGTTTTAGGTTTTGGTTTAGGCTTAGGTTGAGGTAGAAATTGAAGTTGAGTTTGAGGCGGAGGAACTTGAACATGAGGTTGATATTGAGGCTAGGGTGGAGATACCGGTTGAGACAAAACAACATGCTCCACATGGTTAACAATATGATTGAGATCATCCATCTTTGAATCATAAACAATATCCACAGAAGATGGTTAAACAATGGTATTAATATCATGTGTAGGTAGAGGATTCATATAGATTTGGAAGTTTTGATTAGGAGGAGAGACAAATTTGTTCCCACTACCATCAAAATTATCAATAGATAAAGCATTAGAATCAATTAAGTCTTTAACCTTATGTTTTAGAGAATAACACTTCTCAATATCATGGCCATTCTGACGATGGTATTGACAAAAGGCTTTGGGATCAAAGGATTTGGATGTCATCGTAGTAGGAAGAAGAGGTTGAATAGGAGGCAAAGTAATCATATTAGCATTCAATAACTTACTCATAATAGAATGTAAAGATTCAGAAAGAGGAGTCAATGTATGATTCAAACGAAAAGCAGTGGATGCAGAGGTGGCATTGTTGGATGCAACATCAACTTGATCAGCTTATCAACTAGAACAGGATCCATTAGAGTGTTTCTCTCAAATTTTCTCACTTGTAATTGATAATGATGAAGCGATCCACAAAGTTTTTGAAAAGAGGTAAATTTAGTAAGTAGAATCGTATCTCTAATATCCTTTTGAAAATTGAAATAAACATATGCTGAATATCAATATTAGGAACATGATAAGAAATTTGAGCATACAAATGCTTAAATCTACCAATAAATTCAGTCAATTTTCTTTAGTATTTCTTTTACAATGCATAAAATTAGTTAAGGACACTTGCAGACCAATGTTATTATGGAACTGTTGGATAAAGGCATTATCAATTTTGGAAAAGAATCAATAGAATAAGGAGGCAAGTAACATTACCATTGCAAGGCCTTATCATGATAATTTCTAACAAACAACTTGGCTAAAATGCTATGGTCATGAGCATAGTCACTACAAAGGATTTGAAATGTTTTAACATGAGTGACAGGATCTCCCTTACCACAGTAATTTTGAAGATGAGGCTTATCAGCTTGCTAAGGGACATGAGCATGAATAATGTCTAGGGATAATGGACTAACCATGTCACATGTAGGAATACTAAACTTGGATTGAGTTAAGGATGCAAGTTGTTGTTGTAAAGAGGACACAATTTGAGCCAAACTAATGATTGTGGAATCATTAGAAGAAATAGAAGGCATAGAAACATTAGGAACACTAATAAAAGTGTAGGAAGCGGCGGGAATAGAAGACACAACTAGTGGAACACTTGGAACCTTAGTTGGAAGAGGTTTGTTATAGGTAAAAGGAAAAATATGGTAAGAAGGCTATGAGGTAGGTAGAGACACCAGTGGAACACTCATAGGAAGAGATTGAAGTTGAATGTTTGAAGCTATAGGATTGGAATATGGAAGAGATGTAGTTACTAAAGGAGGAATGTAAATAGGAATGTTAGGTAAAGGAATGGAAGAAGGTTCCACACTAGTGATAGGAGGAGTGAATCCTAGATCTTGAGCTTATTGAGCTAAAAGTTTGATATTTAAATGCACAAGATGAGTGATACCAAGAAAGAGATTAATACCTTGATCACTATCATGAAGGAATTTCTTAAGGGCCTATATAGCTTGAATAGAATCTTGATTATGGTTTTATTGAATAAGCCAATTTCTCATTTTATCAAGTTCAGTTGAAATTTTTTGGACTTGTTCAGGAGGAACTCTTAAAGCCTCATCCTCATCATGAGATGAGTGAGAAGAGCTATTATCCATAGAAATATTGGAATCATGAGTGATCAAATTTTCATCCAGGACCCTAAGGAAAGGAGAGGAAGAATCGGGATCAAAGGAACCCATAAGTCTATGACTTCTTTTAACTGGGATATTATAAGTAGGACTAGAGGTAGTAAAGCTCATACACCAATGCAATGAAAATAAACTAAATTAGAAAAATGTAAATGCAAGAACATAAAAGAAGGCTAATCTAATATGCATGGAAGATCTAACTTGAAATGTAAATCTAACACCACAAAAGAAAGAGTTGTCGTAAGCGGGTTCACCAAAATGTAAGAAGGTAAAGATGTGAGGTATAAAAATATGAAATGTGAAGGAATAAAATGTAAGGGGTGTATTTTTGTATGTATGAACTTATATTTTGAAAGGTTTGGGGAAGGTAAGATTCTCCGCCTAGCCCCAAATTTACAAAGGAAAGATCCAAATTGATTAACCACAAGAAAATGGTCAATGCACAAATGAATCAATCAATTGGAAATAAGAAAGAAGAGGAAAACCTCACATTCTCAGTTAATGAATGAGGAGAGGGAAAGAAGTGAGTGTATAATAGATCTAAAATGATAAAAACCTTAATTAAAATGAATTAAAGACAAATACTAACCTCAAAGTATGTAACACCCCGCCAGGGAACCCAAGAGAGATTAACCTAAACATGTCACTATGTGTGCTGAATAAATTTTTTTTAAAAGAAACACGTAGGGACAAATATTTATTTTCCTTCTATAGTCATACTATAGACAACATTTAATTCTTGATTTCTAGGAGATTAATGAGGGATCTTTTTATGAAATTTTTGACAGCATGAGCATACTATGCTAGGAACCATATAAATATGAAAATGATGGATCTAAGCTTCCCACAAACCCTGAAAACATCGAAACACTAATAACCCATAAATTTAAGTTTCTCTATAGTATAAACTATATCATAGGTTAATTTTTCTATTTTCTAAGGGATCTAGAGGGAATTTCTTCCCGAAATTTTGACAGCATAACCCTACGATGCTAAGATTATAGAAAATGAAAGAATTAGAGATCTAGGGTTTCTAGAAACACCTGAAAATATAGAAAACATCTATAAGCCATTTAAAAACCAATTTTAAGAACAAGAATTATAACAATCACAAAAAACCTCTGATCTATGAAATTGAATCCATGCAAGGCCAATGAATCCTACCTTTAATCCAATGCAAGAAACAGAGGAATGTAGCTTGGAGAATGAAAGTAGATCTAAAACCCTCAAGCCCAATTCAACCACAGATCTGGCACAACGTAGATCCGAACACACACACACACAAAAGAAATAGAAAACCTGAAACCTTGAAGCAACCAAGATCCACAACAATCCACAATTCTTAAAAAATCCCCAATTCACCAAGAGCTCTCCAATTCTCTAAAACCTGTTATGAGAGAATGAATGACCAATTCCCCCTAAAGAGATCCAAATTCCCCAAAACATGCAAAGGTGAATGAAAACTCCCAATTCAATCCCTATTTTAACTCAACTTGAAAATTGAAAGTAAATCCAATTTAATTAAATAAAATATGCTTTATTACCACAACTCAAATTAGACTCCTAATTACAAATTAAGATCTTTTTAGCTTGAAATACTTTTTCAACACAATTATGCACATGTAATTAATAAAATATTTAATGAAATAGATTAAATATTTATGTCACAATAATGCATGCAACCAAATATTTAATTATTTAATTAATCATATAAGCTCATACAATATAGTTTTTAATTAAATATTTAATTAAATCAAAATATTCAAATATTTCAATTTAATTAATTATTTAAAATAAACTTAGGATATAATTAAATCATTAATTCAACTATAATCCATTAATTCACTAAACATGGAAAATCACTCAATAATCCGAAAATCACCTGAAAACATAATCAAGCAAAAACATACACAAACTCAAGAGAGAGGGTATTCGAATTCTGTCAACCTAGACAAATTTGGATAAGGTAGTCATATTGAAACTCATCCTACATTAGGATGATTAGGCTTAGGTTAGGGTTTTGGATCTGTATGTTACCTCCCCTCTTTACCATTGAGATGAATATTTATGGGCACACTCACTCCTGCCAATTCAGGGAAGATG
>MU227828.1:1958466-1979717 GCA_018584345.1 Thuja plicata | reverse complement strand
ACAAATTTGGATAAGGTAGTCATACTGAAACTCATCCTACATTAGGACGATTAGGCTTAGGTTAGGGTTTTGGATCTGTATGTTACCTCCCCTCTTTACCATTGAGATGAATATTTATGGGCACGCTTACTCCTACCAATTCAGGGAAGATAATGCCCTGTACCTGTAATCCTATCACAAAAAGAACACACATGTACATGCATAATATAATATTGCAATCAATGATAGGGATCGGTCGAACGTGTGGATCTCGCTGAAGCAAGTAACTACGTCTCCGTCCTCTACCACAAAAACACATCAACAAGTACATTCACATATCAGACAACCATACACATGTGAGTATTGGGTAAGTATATCATAAACTGAAATCGACAAATAATAATCAACAAGATAACATCATCACATCTATCTATGCATAAGGTAAAATCATGACATCATACAACAAGTATCATCATCAAATGAAATAATATCCGCTCACATGAAATGTGGCCTAAAATAATTCGGCCAAACAAATGAAACCAATGCCTAAAAGTACGGCATCCTAAACTAAAAAGCAAAACATGAGTGGGTATTACAAAGTATAGCAGATCTGGAAATTGTTGTTTTATGATGTATGTACTAAGTTTCTGGAAATTCTGCAACTGGATCTGGAATAGAAACATAGAGACAGAGAAAACTCAGAAATCTTTTCTTTTTCTACTCTAGGTCGACCTTGACCCAAATGTCATTCAACCTTGACCCCTTTATGTCAACCTTGACATGCGCTGCTTTGATGGAAATTCTGTTTGTGGATCCTGAAAGTTTGCCTAAAAGGGTGTTCAAATCTCCTCTGTGATTTTTTGTTTTGTACCTGAGCCTGCAAGAAAAATGGTTTTTTTTGTTGGGGGGAGGGGTTTGCCTTGGTCAAACCCCAGTTTTGGAACCAACCTTATAATAGAATTGAAGTTGCAGTAATAAACAAAAAAAATAGAATAATTCACCTTGCTTATGTTGAAACCCTTGTGGAGGATTCAAATCCTTAGATCCACAAGTATGGATGTGCCAAATGGATGTAAAATGTAGATGTAAAATGTAGAACATGGGATGTAGGATGTCTCAAATCAATTCCTTTTGATCTTCAACACCAATATTATATGGATCTTGGAATAGGAAGAAGCTTGAATGGATGTGGATGGAGAAATCTTCAACAAGAGGACTCCATAGAGCTTGAATCCTTCAATAGCTACCAATGGATCTCCTTGATGAATTGAAGGATTGAATTCTTGAATTCTAGAGAGTATATGAATGCTTTAATAGATTATGCGTAGATGCTCATGTGTGTGGATGATATTGTTTCTTATGCTTAGGTGCCTCAAGTCTTAGAAAATGAGAGGAGAAAGACTTCCTTATATACAAGTATAGGGCACAAACTTCTAGAGAAGCCGACATAGGAGAATTAAATTCCAATTAGGCATATACCCCTAAAAGTGGACCTATATTAAATATATTTTTAAGAGTCATTACTTCAGAGTCCAAAACAGCCAATCCAGAAGTGGGAAACAATTATTTCCAAACCCCAACATCTGGAGATCTTGGGAATTTGAAATTTGCACCCTAGGTCAAGGTCGAGGTCACCCTGACCTAGGTCAAGATCGAGGTTAACCTTGACCTAGGTCAGGGTTGAGGTCGACCTTGATCTATAAGGTCAACCTTGACCCTGAGGTCAAGAACCTCAAATTCTCAGGGCAAGATACTAGGAACAGGTGGGAGAAAAGTCTAAAACATGGCACATAATGGGAAAAAACTAGATCCAAGTCAAAGACCCATTCAAGGTGTTTGACATGACCCCAAACCACTTACTCAGAGGGCTAAACTAGTTCTAAATGGAAGTGCTTCTATTTTTTGATGATACTGTCAGTTTGTATATATTTTCTTTAGTTGATTTTTAGTTTCTATTTTAGGTTACTTTGTTTTCCGGTAGGTGGTCTGCTCAAATCAAAAATTATGGAATTTGGTCATGCCTGCAAGAGACATACATTCCCAATTAGAGCCACTATTAGCACTATTCAAAAAAATTCATGGTTCTAAGGTTTTATTTCTAGTTCCTGCAAATTATTTTAGGTCTCTAGCCTAAAACCCTAAGTCATCCATGAAAATCTTGCTAAAACCCTAAACTTTCTTGGTGGATTCTATTTTGAAGTTACTTTTTGTAACTTAAGTTGATTACATCATCTCTTCTAAGTTTTTTTTGAGCGGGGCCATTTTATCACTTAAAACTCTTAGGTTTCATGTTTCCTAAGTTGGATGGGGTTCACTTTAATATTTCCCTATTTCCTAAGTCTTAATCCCCAAAAAACTTTACCCTTTATATCTGTCATGCAACTAAATTTTAATCTAATGGTTGGCTTAATGAATTAAATCAAAGATGCTATCAATTTATCCTTCAAGTCATTAATCCTAAATGACACATGGCACATGGCAGGCCCAGCATAGTGATAAAAAGGAGATTAAAAGGCAAGCACTTGAAGAAGATCTAACGGTTGGTTTAAAGACTTAAAGAGAAAGATGAAGATCTTTATTCATCAAGCCATCAAGCCTAAGTGACATTTGGTAGTTGTGACATCATGGTCCTTAGGTCACTGAGGTAGTTAAAAGGGTGTTAAGTTCAAGAAGATCTAACAGTGGGCTTAATGACTTGAAGTAAAGATGTAGTTGATCTATCAATCAAGTCATTAAGATATGCGGCCATGTGTCCAAAATGATGGCATGTTTTCAATAAATGAGAGCTTTAATGACAGAAA
The DNA here is from genome assembly GCA_018584345.1 of Thuja plicata. Classification (NCBI taxonomy): domain Eukaryota; kingdom Viridiplantae; phylum Streptophyta; class Pinopsida; order Cupressales; family Cupressaceae; genus Thuja; species Thuja plicata. The sequence continues at coordinate 1,976,937 of MU227828.1, read as the reverse complement.
TATCTCAGTATAGAGGGTTTTACTTCTTTTTTTGCACCAAAAAGATGCATGAGGAATGATGACATTGTGTTATTATTCCTTTTGATGGTCTTTGTGCAGTTGAAAAGTTTAGGAAAGATTAGAGCAGTCATTGCACCTTCACTGGTTCGAAATGCTCTAGGATGTTTATCCAACATTGTTTGTGTGGAGGAAAAATTTAATATTTTTTATATCACAACACTCAATAGTTATGTGCCTAAAAGGCACACACCTTTTGGAAGGAAACCCAGTGGTTGGCAGGTGACATGGTGGCCAATCGACAGACAGTGGACCAATTTTGCGGGCCTGTGTAGCAGTGACATGGTAGAGGTGACACATGGAAGCTTGTTGTGCAGTCACAATGGTCATGAAGGATAAAAGGAAATTCCCATGAGTGCATGATGTGTTGACATATGGAGGTCTAGACCAGCCGGGCAAAGATTTGGTCTGGTGCCCGAGTGCACGACTGGCAATTGTAGCGCAGTCGCGGCGGTTAGAGCTAGATACATGAAATGGTCGCAAGTGTGCAACTGATAATTAGCAGTCAGTGGCATGCACTCAGGCAGGGTAGTGGTGGTTAAAGAGATGAGATATGAGTGAGTGACCGATATCCACATGGAGATGTTGAGATTGAGATGTGCATCTGTCGCAAACTTGCAAGGAAAAAAATAATATTTGGCAAAGGCTGGTGAGCGTGTGACTAGTTGACACGTGTCAAGTATAGTAATAGATGAAAAGATGAGGCAGTGAAGTGGACCAACGCTTGTCACATAGTTGCGGGGTCTAAAGGAATTTCCTAATATGGTGCACAAGAATGTGTGACTAAGGAGGAGGAAAAAGGCTTTGTCGCTCACTCGCCAAAGATTAAAGAATATGCTTCCAAAGGCTGAGAGTGAGCAACTAGTTGCCACTTGTCAAAATCAGACTGAGGTACTCAAATAACTTAAAAGATTAAAGAATTTAATCTTGACCATTGATTGAATTTTTTAACACCACAAGTGGCCATTGGAAGTAGATATTTAAATTTTTAAATATTTTATCAGGGTTTCTAAACGGTGCAAATTGTCATTTTCCAATAGAGCATTTAATTGACAAATTTGATCTTCTGGGCCGATTTTTAACAGTTGTTGGATGCAATGTGGAGGAAGCATTGGCAATTTTTGAATACATTTATGCAGAAGATATCTAATTAGCTTTTTTGATTAGTTTTAATCAATTTTATCCTCAACTATCTTGGCCATAAATGAGAGGTCTTATATCAGAGTTTTATAAGTCAACAATAAGACTAGATTATCACGATCTTTTTTCAAAAAAAGGATAGTTGATCTTCTTATTTCTTGAGGGTTAAGTTTCCTGTGATAATTAATGCATGCCAGACATTCCATTTATTATTCCTTTTGCAAGGTTGTATTCTATAAGTTCCTAGGTGGATGGCGGCTAGATTTGATTCTTCTCAAAAAAATGTTTCAAGAGAATATTTAAAGTTTTATGACAGAGCTACTAGGTTATTGTAATGAATTTAATATTATTTTTCATATAGTGTTTTAATTGTTGTAGCCATAAACCTAAATGATCCAAAGCTTATTGCATTCCTTGGCTTATAAAAGGACTTCCAAGATCATTTAGTAGAGGCTGGAAATTTTGGGAAGCAATACAGGCATTAATCTATTTACTATTTCCAATTAAGTATAGTAGATGTATATCTAGAGAGTATTATCATAAGAATAAGAAATTTGCTGACCTTTTGCATTTATTGAAGTGTCATATGTTTTGAGGCATTTTGGAATTGAAAGTGGACTCTTTGTACTTAATATAGTATTTCTGATTCAATTCTCTTCTTTTTTCTTTCCTCTTGAGTTTTGAAACTTCTGGTTCACTGCATATAATTTCTTTATGTATGTTTTTTATTCCATAGTTTTGATCAAGGATAAAATTAAAATTTTCTTTGGATAAGACATAGACTCTTTGGGTATTGTCTATATAAGGATTAATAAGAAGTGTTTGAACTGGATTTATTTGTATTTATGGTTTTGAAGTCCTTGACAATAGTTAGTTTCTCTGTCATGTATTTGAACTAGAATCATTTCCCAATGGATAAAGCACTCGTCAGTAATTAGTATTTTCTACTTTGATATATATCTAAATACAGTTGGCTATATTTTTCCATATCAAAAATATCAAAACCATTCTATTCCTTTTAATTTTTTTGAGTCTTGCATGGTAGAGAAGAGTCACTAAGTGAGTGGCAATCATTTCATACTTCCTTTCCATTAATCTTTTGTAATCATCTAGAGTTATAGTGAGTTGTGAAAGTTAAATAGTTTTTTGGATTAGGTGCACCCTTCCTTGGTTTTGTAGTCCTTATGGAAATACATGTTGTCAATTAGTGTCAAAACTCTTAGTCATTCAGCATTGCCTGAGTGATCAATGTGACCCAAGTGATCAATGTGACCCGAGTGCTCAGTATTTCCTGAGTGACCAGTGTGACCCGAGTGACCAGTGTGACCCGAGTGATCAGTATTGCCCAAGTCATTCAACATCACCCGAGTGATCAGCACATTTCTCAAGCATCATTTTTTTCCTGAGTAGAATTCTGGACCCGAGTGACAGTATCGGGATAACTTTTCATATATTGTTTAATATCATTATGTCTAATGGAAGTCAACCTATGGAGTTAATTGTTTTGGATAAGATATATATGTAAGACACTTTGTTTATCCAAAAATGTGTAGAAAATATAGATGCATGAGTATATATGTGAATATGAAATGGCATATTGATTCAAAGATTGCAAAAGAATAAAAGTACAGTAGAGACTCATCTATCACAGTCTGGTGATCAGCTATATTCAAAAGGATCTCATTCAGCAAATTAGAGTTGCCAAGGAAGATCATCTACTGATTCATTCTAATAGGTGGATCAGAAAAATCCTCTAACCTGGTGGACCTAAGAGTCCTTTTTAAATCTCTTAACAAAGTTCCATTACTTTTTATATTGTATCAAATCCTTTAACAAGGTGGACTTAACAGTCCTTCTTGCTCTTAACAGGGAAGGCCATCAGAAGTGGTCAATGTAATCTCTAATAGGCTAAATTTATACTGCAGTACTAAATCTTATAGGTACCATCCCCACCCTAGTTTTACTTTCTATCTAGAAGGTTTCTGGGTAACCAAATATTGTGTCATGTGTTATGTATGATTATTTCCTTTTAGTTCTATGCATGTAAATCAGATTAGATAATCTTATTGTGAATAAAGAAGATTAATTTTTATTGGTTCCTGAATCACCCCCCTCCCCTCTCAGTCACCTTGCATGTAATATATTTCCAACAATTAGTATCAGAGCTAAAGGTTCTCTAATAGAAGTTTAACAGATTGAGCAAAGATTAGAGACAATGAAATTTTACAGACTGGAGAAATCCATTGAGAATGAAAAGATAGATCTACAAATGGCCATGGATTAGATCAAGAAACTCAAAGAGCACCTCTCTCTTTCCCTAAAAAGAAGAAAAGATTTAGCAGCACAAATGAATGATAGGAATTACATAGAAGAAATAATTGAGGACTTTTGCAAAGACAAAATTTCTAAAGAAGATGATGTAGCCATTGAATACTTGCTTGCAAAGAATCTCAATCTACATGAGGAATTCAGAAAGTTGAAAAGAGAACAAGAAGTTCATTCAGTCAGATTGTGTGAAGTCAAAGAACAAAAGGATCAAGAAGAAGATGATAGAAATTTGGCACAAGATGATAAGAGATTGTTGAGTACAAGATTAGAGGAAAAAGAAAATGAAATCCATCATTTGTCACTCGAGAAAGTAGATTTGGAAAATCAACTCAATAATGCAAATCAGGAAGTTTTCAACCTAAGAATAGAAAATGAAAGACTGTAGAATGATCTCAACACTGAAAGGCAAACCAAGTATGATGAATTCATAAGGTAGTATAGATCAGTTAATAGAAGTCAAACATCATGGATAGACTGGACTAGATTATATTGAACAAGGTGAATCCTCATAGCAAGGAGCCCAAAATAACATCAAACCTACTTGTAACCACTGTGGAAAGTTAGGGCACACATCAAATAAATGTTGGAGCAATAGAAAATCAAATTTTAATGGTAAATGATATAGTTGCAACAAGCATGGAAATAGAGCAAGTGAATGCACTGAGAAACCTAAGTTTGAAGGAAAATGTTTCAAATGTAACAAACAAGTTCATAGATCTTCCAAGTGCAGAACTAAGAAATGGACCCCTACTAAACAATTGGCCAAAGAAATTTTTGGTTTGGATTATAATAAATGGTATAGATGTTGTCACTATGGAGAATATGGACACATTGGTGCAAATTGTATAAAGACTCACCTCTGAAAAGGAAATCATACCAAGAGATGTTATGTGTGTAAACAAATCGATCATCTAAGCAGAAATTGTATGAAGAAAGAAAAATTGGATACTAGTTTTGAGAAAGGAAAATCCAAGGTCTCAGAAATCAGAAATCAGATGAATAAAAAATGGGTAAGGAAATCCTCTGAAATTTCAGATCAAAACAATGAAGGATCTAATGGCACCCAAGACAGTGAGTTGGGTGGATCTACCATCACAGAATAGAGATACAAGGAAATGACTGGAACTATGTTTCAAGCCATCATATATTAGTTCCAGATATGCTAACAAGTCCAAATCTACATATTGATGCATTAGGACATATTATGGTGCTAACTGAGTCAAAATCTAAGTTTCACTCAAGCTACTCTAGCTTAACCAAGCTAAGTCAGGTTGTATAAGAATTGGGAAGTCAATTTTCTCTGAGCTTTCGAGTAAGCTTGGGAGAACTACTCGAGCTATGCTAGCTACTATGTACGGAGAATTTAATGTAATACTCTAATGGTAATAAATCTTATAAATCATGAATTGGAAATTTTATTGTTTACAAATTTTTCATTTTGTAGAGCAATACAGAGCCCTTAGAAATTCAGAGTGAACTTGCATTTGAAAATGAAGTTTCATCAAATTCTCTGAGCAATATGGCATTCACATCCAGCAGCAAGATTAAGAAAGGATCAAAAATGTTGGTGAGAAATGATGTATGTAACCCTCCAAAGCTTAAGATTTATCTGACAATTGTGGAAGAAATGGATCCATTAGGATCTCATTCCATAATTCCTCCAAGGGTATTACTAGTCAATGACATTTGAAGCTTCTATCATTGCAACATCCAGGAGCTTGGAACAATCGAGATGAATTCAACATATGATAAATTGTGCATAGGAAGGAATCTAAAGCCTGAGCACAAGCATCTAGAGGTTAAAGGTTTAATCCACATCCTACACATGGTGAAGAATTTCCAAATCAAATGGATTAGTTCATTCTTAGCCATGTTCATGACATGAAACTATGGTTGGAATAGCCTATAAAGATCACAAAGACAATGATACACTGAGTAACACGATATCCTATGCTCGACAAAGCTAAAGCTACCCAAACCCTAACCAAAGATAAGCTAGTTGAGTTAACTCTTTCCAAGTGAGATGACAGAGGCATGAGACCGAATAGAGTTACTGACATGGAATTGAAATTTGGGATTCATGTGATAGCTCACAAGATATATAGTTCTAGCAGACCTAATAGTGTACCTTGTGAAGCCATGGACTTAGTATACAAGGTGGTGAAAAACAATTTGGAATTTGACCTAGCTGAGTTGCATCTCATTTAGCTAAGCAAGAATATGGAAAGCATCTAGGAATCTAAATCAAATCCATGTAAGTTTGGTTCTCTCCTGGTATGCATATTCTTTTATGTTCAAAAGTTCTTTCCTGTTAGAATGAATTCAGAATAACTGAGAGGGGGGTGAATCAATTATCCTCATGTCTAGATGTACCAAATTAAACTTTATATCGCTTTGAACAACTTAGATCTACTCGGGAGAAATAGAATATATCGACAACATACATATGTAGTTTTACTATTAAAATGTAATCAGCTTGTAGAAACTTAATAGTAAAACACATCATAAAAATTCACACAAGTTGACACCAGTATTTAACATGGAAACCCAATTTGGGAAAACCGCCAATAACATGCTATCAAGTTTTCACTCTTCTGAAGTGAGAATGTTTAGGAGCCAACCCTGTTAAAGGTTACAAAACACATTGCTAAATGTCACCTGGTTAAAGGATTTAATCACCCTATTAGGAGTGGCCTTGTTAGAGGTCTTAGAACATTCCACCTAAATGTCACCTTGTTTAAAGGATTTATACAATGACTGTTAGGTCAACCTGGTTGAAGAATTTTGACTTATACAATGGTTAAAAAGTAATCAGTAGGTGTGATCTGACACATACAACTTACTTTCCAGATCTAGATACAATTCACCTCTAATGCTAATTCACTGAGTGGCATCCATTCTCATTTCAATCTTCAGATTTGCTTGGAAATCTATCAAGAAATGACTCTCGCAGCTCTTTGTTTCTCTGCTCATCCTTCTCTACTATATCATGCCAATCAGTCAATTAACTATGCAATCTTCTTGCATACACTTCTTACTCACTTCATGAATAGCCCCTTGAGGTTATCATATACCTCTTCATCTAGGGTAGATAAATATTTTTCCACTTAATCAAGATCGTAGATCTTAGGTTAGGTCAGATCCAACAAATCTTTCCATCTTTACATTTAATTTACTTCTCCAAAGAAATCACTAATTAAATCTTTGATCCATGCATTAATTATGGTTACCCATGCATTTAAATAGTGTGGGCCAATTGTGCTTATCCTCAATTAACTTTACATATCCCAATAAAAACAATTATGTCGGCCAGAGATCTCAAATCTCAACAATTACCAAAATATTGTTGCTTGGCCAACACTATGTTCTTCCACTTGGTCATCACTGGTTTGCTCAGCAATTTACTGGTGCTCGGTCATCACTGAATTCGCTTGGCATAAAATGTTCACAGTAAACTATCATCAAAAGATAAACAACACATTACTTTGCCAATGTGCCAACTGATCAAGTACCCTTGTGATTTCCCATAACTCAATCATTCCACTTGGGCTTCTTGTTAAATCTTCTTCATCAATCAATAGATATGGTACTCAAATAGATAGCAATAGTCTCACCAGTTAAGGTTTGACATCAATGACAAAACAACAATTGTTTCTGTTAGACACCTAGATTTGTACCCTTCATCCAAGCTCTTGTAGTCTTGGTAATCTAGTGTAACATGGGAATCATCTCAATGTTGTGAGACCTTTTGCTAACTAAGACGAGGCCTCCAAATTCTAGGCTGGTTCCTCTTGATATGTCACCCAAATTTTTTTCTTAACAAGAAAGTAAATTCTTGAGGCAAAAGGGATAGAAGGAATGCATGAAAGGAAAATGACTGAAAGCAAATTATCCTACTAAGTGATACACCGAAGGTGACCTAAATCATAATGTATTGACTAATCTCAGCATGAAAAACCTTGGAATAGAAGAACACAACTTCCTAGATAGGTTTGCATAAGTATTTCATAGAGAGGCCCAAGACAAACAGAGGCTATTTAGGGAAAGAAGTGATTTCACAAACAATAGCGTATTTACTATAAGTAGACACAGACTATGACCTGCAAACAGACATCCAATTTTGCAATTCGGCATAGGAATGAGACAAAATGACAGGGGAATATAGAATATCCACAAACTCATCTAAATCAAATCATCCATAGTAGTACACACTATTGCAAAAGAAAGAGGGCTCAAAGACTCCAATGTTTCACCAAAAATCACTCAATATATTCTAATTTAGTAAGAGAGATTTAGACAAGGAAGTCCAGGGACAAAAAAGATGCCACAAAAAGCCTCTGCAATATCTACAGATCCATGAAAGATTACAAACTAAGGAAACCAAAGGCAAAAAGAATGCCATGGATAATTTCCAAGTCAGGAAAACTCTTTTTTTTTTTTAAAGCTCTCAAAACTGATATATACTCCCCAATACACAGGCTTGGAGTCCCCAAAAAATTATTAGGGTTACATTATAATATGTTTTCTTTGAATAACAAAAACCCTAACTATCCAATCCGTCAAAAGAAATCTGGAATCATCTACTAAAGATCAGATTTACCTTTGAAAAGTAGCTTTCCATAAATGAAAATCTCTGGAAAAGGTCAGTGGATCTAATATGAAAGAAGACCAGTCAAAAATACATGGAATGAGGTCTTAATTAGGAAACTGATCTTGGGTCAAATTGATCATACTATTTGCTGAGAATATCGCCAGAAATCAGATTGCCCCTTCAGAAAAGTTGACTCAACCCCTTACTCCTCCTGAAGGGTCACCCCTTATCCATCTAATCCTCTGCCAGTTGGCTCTACCATAACTGTTAAAATATGATCTGCAAAGATATTTGAATTTTTAAATATTTTTATGACAATGGTCATAGCTGGCACGGATACTTGCATCAATGATTGAGATCAAAATCTGATTTTACTTTGAAATGTAGTCATAGATAACTTTACTCTACCCAGGATTTATATTATAATCTTAGGCCACCTCTCCTTCCTTGTCGCTGGATCTCCCAACTATTCCCTTTAACCTTAGTTATATCACAAGACTCGGCGATAATGCAGTCTTGCAATCTCCTTATCTTTTTTTAACTCTGCATCCTTTCGGAGACCCAGCGACAAAGGTGATTTCATAGTCACAAAAAAAAATGGAATATCCTATCGTGGCTATGAGACTTGGAGACTAAAGGAGCATGAAGCACGGGCCCCTCAAGACATGCATTCCCTTGTCATTCATTTACTATTGCCTTGTCACCACTATCGCTTACATCAGCACTTAACTTAACTCAATCCGTTACAAACCACGGAGAAACTAGAGACCTGACGAATGGTTAATCTCAAAGTATCATAAAGGATTTTTACCCCTGCAGTTAATCACGAGACCTCCCGACTAAAAACAACTTAACCTTATCCCGCTTGCTCAGCTATATTCATGGGTTAAGAAAACATTTAGTCGCAGTACCTCATGATACTTTATTAACCTTGTTTTACATTGGGAGACTATGCAACTAAAAGGAAACCTCGGGGTCGCTGGATAAAATAGAATATGTCTTTTTCCTCATGCGACTTACAGACAAAAGGTAATGCTAAAAGTGCACATGGAACTTTTAAGGCGCCTAAGTGACCCGAAAAGGTAATGGGAAAATAGAGTGAGAAATGGCCGAGCTAGGGTTTACCATGAAACACTTAGGATTTCACATTTAGGTTATTTGCATGGATAAGGAAAAACAAGGAACTAAATAGATATGCAGAGGGCATGACCAAAAATAGAAACCCAAAGTCTTTCACAGGCTGGGCTCAACCCTTGTGGGAGCCTCATTTTACTCCACCTGTAGCCAATTTTACCAGATGAGGAAAATTTGGGTAACATTATTGGCGATTTCTATGGGATGTCAGCTTGCTATACATTGAGAACCAGTAGCCTCTAAAACATTCCATTGGGCATGGAGTCATCTCTTAAAAAACTTTCCTCTAACAGAGAAACAAATCTGGAACACAACTTATGTGCACGGGCACTTCTTGAAAAGCTAAGAAGTTAGACTAGAAAGCTTTGAAAGAAAGCAGGAAATCTAATCTACCCTAGACTAACCAGTAGAACAACCTGGTTAAACAAAACCATTTACTAGACTGGTAAAGTAGCTTCCTTTTCTAAATAAAACATTTTTCAGTACATGTACAATGAAAAATTACAAGTATATGAGGCATGTATAGATTTGTCAAACAATAACAAATTGCCTCTACAAAAGTGAGATCAGATTCACTTACCTCAATCTGATCATGTGATGGTACCTCAACAAACTCCATTTGGGCTAGGTATCTAATAGGGTAGCCCCTTGAGATTCTAAAGGTAGAAATTCTCTCACTGGCATCTTCCCTCTTTTCATGGTTGTCTTCTTTTACTATGGAAAGCCATGTCATCTCCTATTTAATGGTCAAAAAGTTGTCATCTCCTTCCTTTAAACTAGCCAAAAGCAAATCAAAGCTATCAAGATCCTGAGGATCTGAGATTAGCTCCAAATTTTTCTTAGGTGACTAATCCTCTGAAAGGGAGTAATTTGAAAATGTATTTTCTGTAGGAGACAGACAAGTCTAAACTCCTACCACATGGAGTAAGGGTTCATCATTTATCCCTTCATAAAAAATCCCTATGATCTCTGAAAAAGCACACTCTTCCAAGCCTTCACTGATGTTCTCCTCTTATTGTTGTAAATTTGCAGGGGTAGTTATGGAGATAAATTCATCATCCTTCTCAATAAAATTAGGCAGCTCATCTAACAAGGTGAAATCCCCTCTTTGTCATCCATCATCTGTTGAAGTTGCATCCTTTCCCCTGACTGATTTTTTGTCATAAGAAATGACATAGGTTTTGCTTCCTTATCAACAAGGATGGGAAGCCCCTCTAATAGGTTCACCAAGGTATCAGCTTAAATATCTATCCCCATCTTCTCAGCCTTTTGTCCAAGCTCATCACAACCCTTAGTGAGCTCTGAAGTCTCTGACCTCATCTCTTCGGCATCATCAAAGAGAAGCTCATTAACCACAAGCTCCTTTCCTGATACTGAGCTAGTATCCTTGTAAAGGCCTAGCATTTGACAACCAAGAGACAAAGATGGCCATTTCCATAGAGGTTCATCACCCTTAGAGACAATAGAGGCCACTTGGGGTGAATCATTTCCTTGGACAAACTGCCCTGATTGATTAGTGTACTGATCTTTCATCACAGTTACTTGAGCAGGAGTCTTCACCTTAAAACTTGGAATACATATTTGGATGGTTTTAATTGAAGACATAGAAGGAATATTTTCTCTAACTCTTGGTAAGTCAAAGCCTGCACCACTTTGGTGCTTCTCCACCCTTGTTGCAACCACTTCTCTCAGCTGCTGATGTTCCAGAGACGGATGCAAGTGCTCTATTGTGTTTTGTGCTTCAAGAAGGTCCTTGAAGCTCGGAAGTGGATGCCTTGCAGGTTCCTCATGTGTAGGGTGTGGGAAAAAATGATACCTCCCCAATGGAATATTTGGCCCAAGGGCTTCCCTTTTAGGAATCTGAGCTTTTAATTTAGCTGAAACAACTTCAGCTTGGCAACTGAGCTCATCTTTAAATTGTTGTCCATGAAGCATCCCAATCCCAAGGATACATGTTTGAAAGGTGATTGCTTCATGGTAGGGGGTAAACCCTTGGAAACTACCATGATTTTCCATATCTTGCTACTCATAGGCTTGAGTTTCCATATCTTGCTATGAATTTTTTATCTTAGATATCTGCTTGATCATGTCAAGCACTTTAGCTTTTATATTTCCTTGTTCTCTCACAACCTCTGAGATATGAGGCTATTGTCTAATGGGCTGAAAAAGGGGGGGTGGGAGGTAATCATGGTGGGTCATTTTCCTATGCATCAACATCTCTTGTTGTGCCTTTAGTGCCCATGGGTTTTCTCTTTGGAAGGCTTTCTCATAATCTTTGACAAGAGCATAATCATCTGGGGCATGTTGGATATATTGATGGCCTTGCATAGTATGGAAGCTTGGGGTAAAATTAGGCCTTGGAGAGATTTCGTATGGATGATGAATATCCTATGGCATATGATTATTATAGTAAGAAGGAGAGTAACCTAACTGCTCATAGTAGCCTGACATGTCTACTTATAGTTAGCTGGAACATCAAAAAATGTGTAAAAACTTAGAACATACCAGCACCTTGATCCTTGAAACTAGTAGACCTACGGAGTCGCCAGATATGCAGAAAAATGACCTCTTCTAGGTCTAAATCATGTCATCAGCATATTAGTGACAACATCACTTGAAAGATAAAATTCTTTATGGAGTCCCACTGGGCATGCCAGAACTGTTAGACACCTAGATTTGCACCCTTCATCCAAGCTCTTGTAGTCTTGGTAATCTAGTGTAACATGGGAATCATCTCAAGGTTGTGGGACCTTTTGCTAACCAATATGATACCTCCACATTCTAGGCTAGTTCCTCTTGATATGTCACCCAAATCTTCTTCTTAACAGGAAAGTAAATTCTTGAGGGAAAAGGGATAAAAGGAATGCATGAAAGGGAAATGACTGAAAGAAAATTATCCTACTAGGTGATACATAGAAGGTCACCTAAATCATAATGTATTGATTGATCTCAGCATGAAAAACCTTGGAACAGAAGAACACAACTTCCTAGATAGGTTTGCATAAGTATTTCATAGAGAGGCCCGAGACAAACAGAGGCTATTTAGGGAAAGAAGTGATTTCACAAACAATAGCGTATTTACTATAAGTAGACACAGACTATGACCTACAAATAGACATCCAATTTTGCAATTCAGCATAGGAATGAGACAAAATGACAGGGGACTATAGAATATCCACAAAATCATCTAAATCAAATCATCCACAATAGTACACACTATTGCAAAAGAAAGAGGGCTCAAAGACCAATGTTTCACCAGAAATCACTCAATATATTCTAATTTAGTAAGAGAGATTTAGACAAGGAAGCCCAGGGATAGAAAAGATGTCACAAAAAGCCTCTACAATATCTAATAATCAATGAAAGATTCCAAACTAAGGAAACTAGAGGGCAGAAAGAATGCCACAGATAATTTCCAAGTCAGGAATACTCCTTTTTTTTTAAAGCTCTCAAAACTGATATATATACTCCCCAGCACATAGGCTTGGAGTCCCCAAAAAATGATTAGGGTTACATTATAATATTTTTTCCTTGAATAACAGAAACCCTAACTGTCCAATCCATCAAAAGAAATCTGGAATCATCTACTGAAGATCATATTTATCTTTGAAAAGTAGCTTGCCATAAATGAAAATATTTGGAAAAGGTTGGTGGATCTGATATGAAAGAAGACCAGATGAAAATACATGAAATGAGGTCTTAATTAGGAAACCATTCTTGGGTCAAATCGACCATACTATTTGCAGAGAATATCACTAGAAATCAGATTGCCCCTTCAAAAAATCTAACTCAACCCCTTACTCCTCCTGAAGGGTCACCCCTTATCCATCTAATCCTCTGCTAGTTGGCTTTGCCATAATTATTAAAATCTAATTTGCAAATATATTTGAATTTTTAAATATTTGTATGACAACGGTCATAGTTGGCGCAAATACCTACATCAATGGCTGAGATCAAAATCTGATTTTACTTTGAAATGTAGTCATAGATGACTTTACTCTACCCGGGCTTCATATTATAATCTTAGGTCACCACCCCTTCCTTTTCACTAAATCTCCCAAATGTTCCCTTTAACCTTAGTTATATCATGAGACTCAGCGACAATGCAGTCTCGCAATCTCCTTATCTTTTTTTAACTCTACATCCTTTCGGAGACCCAGCGACAAAGGTGATTTCATAGTCACAAAACAAAATGGAATACCCTATTGTGGCTACAAAACTTGGAGACTGAAGGAGTGTGAAACATGGGCCCCTCAAGACACACATTCCCCTATCATTCATTTACTATTTCCTTGTCACCACTATCGCTTACATTAGCACTTAACTTAACTCAACCCATTCCAAACCATGGAGAAACTGGAGACCTGATGACTGGGTAATCTTGACATCTCATAAAGGATTCTTACCCCTATAGTTAATCATGAGACCTCCAGACTGAAAAGGACTTAACCTTATCCTGCTTGCTTAGCTATATTCTTGGGTTAAGAAAACATTTAGTCGCAATACCTCATGATACTTTATTAACCTTGGTTTACATTGAGAGACTATGTGACTAAAGGGAAACCTCAGGGTCACTGAATAAAATAGAATATGTATTTTTCCTCATGCGACTTAGAGACAAAAGGCAATGCTAAAAGTGCACATGGAACTTTTAAGGAGCCTAAGTGACCCAAAAAGGTAATGGGAAAATAGAGTGAGAAATGGCCAAGCTAGGGTTTACCATGGAACACTAAGGATTTCACATTTAGGTTATTTGCATGGATAAGGAAAAATAGGGAACTGAACAGATACGCAGAGGGAATGACCAAAAATAGAAACCCAAAGTTTTTCATAGGCTGGGCTCAACCCTTGTGGGAGCCTCATTTTACTCCACCTGTAGCCAATTTTACCAGATGAGGAAAATTTGGGTAACAGTTTCCATTGTAGCTTTCCTACAATCTTTCCAACATTTCCTTCTAAAGGGACAGTAGCATGGAAAAAGGATAGACCCATAATTCATCAAATAAATGAACTCATAGATGAGTTAGGAGATAATTATGAGAATGTCATGGATGGATATTTTGAGAAATTTAGACAGAAAATGTAGAGCAGATACAGGATTCCTAAACAACTAGTTGAAAATTATAATGATGATATTTATTTTCTAGTTGATTGTGATAATTTTTACATGCAAGCTATAAAACCTAGGTTTTCATGAGTAAAACCTCTTGCATATGAGGTTAACATAGATGAAACCAAGAACATCATTGAGGCTCTTGTGAATGAACCCACAAATCCCAAGGCACCATACTTTGGTACCTATGAAGAAACAAAGAGCAGGATATCTATAGAGATAGAGGATAATGAATCTAAGAAAGAAGAGGAAGAGGTAGAAGTAGATTCTCCTAAGAAGAAAAAGAGGATAGCTCTCAAAAGAACACCTAAAGCCTCTACACCTATCATCACTATAGGAAAACCAAGGAGATCAAGAAGGAGACTTGTACTGGGTAAAGATGATGATGATGAAGAAGTGGATATAGTTTTCTTCAAGAAACCACCACCTACACTTGAGAAAAATATTTAAAATCTGAAAGGAGGCAGTGTTATGGGTTATCTTAAGTCATTGAATTATGATTCAAGGACTAAGGAAGAACAAAAGAAAACAAAGGAAGTAGTTATGGAGAAAATGGCTAAATGGAAATATGCCCCCTCTGAGTTGAAGAGTCATGTGACAAAAGATTTGTTCAAGGTAGTATCTATGTTGGAGATTTGATTCTGAACAGTTGATTGATTGTATGTTTGTTATTGATGACAACATATAATACATAGCAGTACTTATGTATGTACTTATCCATATGATGACATGAAGACCAGCATGGATAGATACATATTGTTGACATGTTTACTATGCTATGTTCATACACACAGACCCAGATATGAAGTTTTAGTAAACATATCTAATTTTGTTATTGATGGTTACAATTATGGAGGAAAAACAGTTTAAGGCCGACGTATGTAACATGTTGATCAATTTGTGCCTATCTTTAGGATATGCGTGTGTATATTCATGATGATTTATGAGTTTTTGATATTAATCTAAACACGCCAAATGTGTTTCAAGAAGATTGCAATGTTATGGTCATTTTGGTGAAGCTAACTTAGTGAAGCGACGCGTCTATTCAGTTAGTACTTGCATAGTTGTAATTATCCTTGCACACTTAGTAGAGCTAACAAGGATGTTAAGAAGAGTTGTCCTACAAGTCCCATGATCTCATACTTGGTGTATGTACTTATAGAAGGTCATTTGTAATAAGAAGAGTTGCGAAAGCCAGAGATTAGAAAAGCAGAGCAGAGTGTTAAAGTAGCAGAGCTATATTTATCATATGTTGATAATATAGATATTGAAGTAGAAGATTTTAGAACACAGAGAAGATTATTGTAGTTCTTTACAAGAGGTTAAAGCATTGGCACATAAAAGGAACTGATCAAACAAGCAGTGTCACAAACAGCAGTTCACCTTGTTGATACAGTGTGTATCAAATAACCAAAAGGTTGTAGCCTTCACCACTTGGACAGTGAGTCCTTAGATAGTGAGTCCTCCACACCTAACAGGGTTATTGTAAAAGACTCCTAATAGGGTCTGACCCTTAACCAGGTCACTATACTAGTGCATTGTAATGTACAACTCCTAATAGGGTTGGAAGATCTTTTAACAGGGATCACTATAAACAATATAGTTCTTTGTGGGTACTAATTCCCACCAGGGTTTTTACCATTTGGTTTCCCCATAACCAAATTGACGTGTTGTGTAATGTGTTATCTATATGTGCATTTACTTTGTATCAATCTGGATTAATAAGTTTAAGATAAATATTTAAAGTTGATGATAACTGATTCACCACCCCCCCTCTCAGTTATCCCTGAAGTATTCTAACAATTGGTATCAGAGCCAAGTGCCTTGGATAGAAAGCCTAATAGCTTAAGGTAGATCATATGGCATACTTCAGAAAAGAGAGCCCTAAGTTTGATGGAGAGAACTATCTGGATTGGAAGAATAAAATGATAACACATCTACAATGTGTTGGCTTTGAGATCTTTTGAAATTGCTACACAAGAGGTTGTAATTCCATCTCTGAAAGACCTTGCAAAGGAGGATGCTACCAATAGACAAAAGGAAACATTTACCAATAATGCAATTTCCAAGGAATCCCTAATCAGCGCCTTATCTGATAGTGAATTTTCTGAAATCAAGAAGATTGACAAAGCATATACCATATGGAAGTATTTAGAAGACATGTTTGAAGGAGATGTTCAAGCAAAGAATGCACGCAAAAAGACATGGAAGAAGAAATACAATAGACTTGAGATGTTACCTGAAGAAAAACATTAGAGCTTATAATCAGAGGATAAATGAAGTAGTATCTGGAATCAGAAACAATGGAGGAGAAATTTTAGAAGAAGATATAATGGAAAAATTATTAACTACTTTGACATCAGACTATGGAAACAAGATCAACATTCTAGAGGAAACTAGGCAATTCTCACAAAACTTCAAGAGAGGGACTTTGATCAGAAAAATCTCTGCATTTGAGATATCAAGATTGAAGACTGAACCTAAGAATGAAACATCCTTCAAAGCTTCAATCCACAGTAAGAAATCCTCACACATATCTAGTCATAATGAGAATGAAGAAACTGATGAAGAGCTAGAAGAAATAATTGCCATGATTGCTAAAAGAGAAAAGAAAGGAAAAGGAAAGTATGAAGGACAGCTTCCATTCAAGTATTTTTCATGTAATAAGATTGGTCACTTTGCATCTAAGTGTCCCACAAGAGTCAAGAAGTTTAGATCTGATTACAAACCTAAATATAGAAAGGAATGTTACCATGTTGATGAAGGTGTAACTGATGAAGATTCAGGAGAAGATGAAATTGGATTCATTGCTCTTAAAGACATAGAAAGGTTTCTTGAAGAAATGGACATTGCAAAAAAAGGAGAAGAACAATAATTAGCCTTAATTTCCAAAGCAGATGTCAGAACTGATTGGATCATTAATAGTGGATGCTCACACCACATGACAGGTGACAAAGACAGATTTGTTCATCTAGACAAATACAAAGGAGGTATGGTTAGATTTGGAGATAATACTCCTAAACCTATCATAGGTAGAGGATCCATCACCTTGGATGGAAAGAATAAGATAGATGATGTTCTATATGTTGATGGTTTGCACCATAATCTACTGAGTGTTGGACAGCTACTTGATAAAGGTTATCATTTGGAGTTCAAAGAAAATAAGTGCATCATTAACAAGAAGGATGGAGACATGATTGCATTAGGCTCCAAAACAAAAGGTAATGTTTTTCAGCTCAATTCAGATGTAAGTTGTTTTGTTGCAAAAGTAGATGACAGTTGGTTATGGCATAAGAGACTCTGTCATATCAATTTTGACAATATAGTAAAGATCAGTAATGTCAAGGCAATTAGAGACCTACCAAGCATTGCAAGACAAGTTGACACAATATGTAGGGAATTTGTTATGGGTAAACATGTAAGGAGTTCATTCAGAAGCAAGTAGACCTAAGCTAAAAACAAGTTGGACTTAGTGCATACAGATTTATGCTGTCCTACTCAAACAAGATCATACTATGGTGAAAGGTGCTTTATTTTGTTTGTTGATGACTTTTCTAGGATGATGTGGGTTGCATGCTTAAAATAAAATTCAGAAGCCTTTGAGAAGTTCAAAATATTCAAAGCCAAGGTTGAGAATGAATCTGGACTAAAATTGAAATGTTTAAGATCAAATAGAGGAGGAGAATTCACCTCTAACCAGTTTTATGACTACTGTGAAGAACATGGAATAAAAAGGTAGTTGAGTGCTCCTAGAACACCTCAGAAAAATGGAATTGTAGAAAGGAGGAACAGGATTATACTGGATACAACACCCACCATGATGATTGAAGGAAAATTTGCACACACCTATTAGAGAGATGCAATGAACACAATAGTATATACTATCAATAGAACCCAATTGAGACCAGGCATGGAAAAGACACCCTATGAACTTTGGTTTGGTAATGTACCTATAGTAAATACTTCAGAATATTTGGCAATAAGTGCTACATCAAGAGAGATGACAGTATTGGAAAGTTTGATGCTAGAAGTGATGAAGGTATTTTTCTTGGTTACTCTACAAAAAGAAAAGCTTACAGATGTTTCAATTTGAGATTAAAGAAGATAA
>MU227828.1:1944139-1956041 GCA_018584345.1 Thuja plicata | reverse complement strand
AGGATATGTGTGTGTATATTCATGATGATTTATGAGTTTTTGATATTAATCTAAATGTGCCAAATGTGTTTCAAGAAGATTGCAATGTTATGGTCAATTTGGTGAAGCCGACTTAGTGAAGCGACACATCTATTCAGTTAGTACTTGCACGGTTGTAATTATGCTTGCGCACTTAGTAGAGCCAACAACGATGTTAAGAAGAGTTTTCCTACAGGTCCCATGATATCATACTTGGTGTATGTACTTATAGAAGGTCATTTGTAATAAGAAGAGTTGTGAAAGCCAGAGATTAGAAAAGCAGAGCATAGTGTTAAAGCAGAAGAGCTATATTTATCATATGTTGATAATATAGATATTGAAGTAGAAGCTTTTAGAACATAGAGAAGATTGTTGTAGTGCTTTAAAAGAGGTTAAAGCATCGACGCATAAAAGGAACTTATCAGACAAGCAGTGTCATAAACAACAGTTCACCTTGTTGATACAGTGTGTATCAAATAACTATAAGGTTGTAGCCTTCACCACTTGGACAGTGAGTCCTCCACCCCTAACAAGGTTATTGTAAAAGACTCCTAACAGGGTCTGACCCTTAACCAGGTCACTACACTATTGCATTGTAATGTACAACTCCTAACAGGGTTGGAAGATCTTTTAACAGGGATCACTATAAACAGTATAGTTCTTTGTGGGTACTAATTCCCACCGGGGTTTTTACCATTTGGTTTCCCCACAACCAAATTGATGTGTTGTGTAATGTGTTATCTATATGTGCATTTAATTTGTATCAATCTAGATTAATAAGTTTAAGATAAATATTTAAAGTTGTTGGTAAGTGATCAATGTGACCCGAGTGCTCGGTATTTCCTAAGTCATCCAACATCGCCTGAGTGATCAATGTGACCCAAGTGATCAGCACATTTCCCGAGTATTAGTTTGTCTCCTGAGTAGACTTTTGGACCCAAGTGAGAGTATTGGGCCAACTTTGCATATATTGTTTAGTATCATTATATCTAATGAAAGCTGACCTATGAAGTTAATTGTTTTGGATAAGATATATATATTGTAAGTCACTTTGTTTATCCAAAAATGTGTATAAAATATAGATGTATGAGTATATATGTGAATATGAAATTGCATATTGATTAGAAGATTATATAAGAATAAAATTACATCATAGAATCATCTATCATAGTTAGGTGATCAAATATACTCAAAAGGATCTCATTCAACAAATCAGAGTTTCCAAAGTAGATCATCTACTAGTTCATTCTAACAGGTGGATCAGCAAAATCCTCTAACCAGGTGGACCTAACAGTCCTTTGTAAATCTCTTAATAGAGTTTCATTACTTTTTGTATTGTATCAAATCCTTTAACAAGGTGGACTTAACAAACCTTATTTCTCTTAACAAGGCAGGCCATCAGAAGTGGTCAATGTAAGCTCTAATAGGCTAAATTTATACTGCAGTACTAAATCTTGTGGGTACCATCCCCACCCCAGTTTTACTTTCTATTTGGAAGGTTTTTGGGTAACCAAATATTGTGTCATGTGTTATGTATGATTCTTTCCTTTCAGTTCTATGCATGCAAATCAGATTAGATAATCTAATTGTGAATAAAGAAGATTATTTTTTATTGGTTCCTGATTTAACCCCCCCCCTCTCAGTCACCTTGCATGTAATATATTTCCAACAGGTTTTGTAGAGCCAAAAGAGTAGAGGACAGTCTTGTCCTACAATAGGTCGAGTTACCTTGCAGAGCTCTCATACTTGGAATTAACCATTCCTAATATTAGTCTCAAGGTATATTGGTTTCTTTTATAGCATAACAATTTTAAACACCAACACCTGCAATGGAATGGTTATCTCACTTACCACATGGTATTCACTCTTGGGGTGAATTGTCTGAAAAAATTATCTCTCACTTCCATCACAACATATAATGCAAGGTCAACATCAAGGACCTTTGTGATGTCAAGAAAAAATAAGGTGAATCCTTTGTTAATTTTCTACAAAGATGGAGAAACAGAGCCAATAGAATCACATATGATGTTTGTGATCAAGATCTAATAGTCATTTTTGTCGATAATTTGATCCCAGACATGTCTTTTACTAAAGGACTCCAACTCGCTCCCAATTTCAAACAACTGATAGAAAGAGGCATTTGATGCGAGCAAAATTTGGTCAAAAGAGGAATTATTGTGAATCCTACTCAATAAAACACTACTAAAAATTTAATGGATAAAGATAACTGGTGGAACAAAAATAAAAATGTCACCAACGATGGTTTCGTTGATGTCAAGATGGCCAATTATGCTCAACCAGATATGTCATTACAAGGGGCACCCATGCCAAATCAAACACCTGCAATACAAACCCCATAGGCAAATACTCAAGTTCAAATGCCAACTACTCAAGTGCAAATAGTATCCAAAACTCAACCCAACATGAAATGCCAACAATAATTTCCTTTTCTAAAGCATGAATATGCCCCACTAGGAGAATCGATCAAATCAGTACTGAAAAGTTGATCCAAGCCAATACGATCACTTTACAATAAGTTGGGGAATTTGGACATGGTGTTGTAAAACCTAAGTGGTGGAACAGTAATGATTTATGTGAGTATCATCTAGTCAAGGGCCATAAGAAATCAAATTTCTATTGATTAAAAAATTATATACAAGACTTAATTCAACAAGGGATAATCGATGTTAATAATACTCAATCCAAGGGTACCAAGAATCATGCAATTTTCAATGATCCTTTTCATAACAATAATAAAGGGAAATCCTCCACATCTGGTATTCAGTCAAAGAAAGCCAATTATACCTATTCTACCTCTGATAGTATGATAAATTGCATAAATCCTATAGAATACCAAGTTTCTACCATCACTATCAAAGATAATAATGCCAAATGCATTGTTACAACTCATCCTTCCAAAGTTTTTCTACAAGGAATTCCTTCTACTTCTACTACACCAGAAAATCCCACACCAACTTATAATCCCCAACCTGGTTTGGTGGATCAAATCAAGTGTACAACCCCCAAATCTTCATTTTTGAACTATTCTGCATATTCCTAGATCCTAAGAAATCTTTGGACCAGGCTCTTCAAAACACACCTGTCCCAGGGGACATATCTCCAAAAAAATTTCAAACCATGGTCAATTATCTTGCTGCTAACAAACATGCCACATTTATGGACCATGATGTTCCACCACACAAACCTCTACATAATGATCCCCTGCATTTTCCTTTCCAAGTGCATAAACATACGATCCAACAAGTCCTCATTGATGGTGGGGCTGGATTAAACATCTATACTCTAAATGTAATAAAAACCTTGGGTTACTCAAAATCTAGTATTAATGTCACTAGAATAATCAATATCATAGGATATGATGAGGAAGAAATATCATCTAAAGGTATCCTTATTTTACCAGTCAAAGTAGGGCCAATGATCAAAAGCACTATGTTCCAAATCCTAGACCTTGAACTAGGATATAAAATGTTTCTTGGAAGACCATGAATACATGACATGCAGGATGTCCCTTTAAAATACCATCAATGTATCAAATTTACCTACCAAGGAATGGAGATCATCATAGATGGAGAGCCCAACCCCTTTCAATATTGCAACACTATCAGAGGCAGTACAGACAATCTGGTACCATCAAATCAAGAAGCCAATATTCCTTTCGCTTCTGATTCCATTCCAAAGGATATACCAAGAAATGAATTCACAATATCAATCCAAGACAAAGGGTGTGGTGAATACCATGATTAGGAAGCCTTAACTGTCACCAACATGCCTCTATCTCCTAGATCATATGGAAGGCCTAGACCAGTGGAAACATTAATTGAAGCTCCGGAACTAGTAATATTGATATGTCTGCCTACTACATTTTTTAAATGGGGAGACATAAGGGAAGAAAAACCCTTTTATCCAGACATTAAAATAATTTTCTATATCAAGATCCTCAAGAGACACCAATAGTACAAATACCCTTGACACAATATGGACCTAGATATACTATGTTGCAACAGTATTGATATGATGGTAAAACTGGTCTGGGGGAAAGACAATGTGGATTGATCGAATTATCTTTACCACCAACTCAAAGGAACAAAAGAGGACTAGAATATGGTTAGGCTAGAACTAGTTCAATTGTCCAAGATATTTTAGTAGACCAGCAAGAAATTGTTGAATCAAACTGGGGCAAAAATCAAGGACATAACCCAATTAGAAATATACTCCATCAACTATTGCCACAAGAAGTGGAAACCAAAAATTTCCAAATAACCCTTAATCAGGTAATCTTGGATGGTGTGGAAAGTGAAATACCTGTGAGCATTCTAGCATGATTGATTCTCATGAGTATGAGTGGTTATACCTCCATGACTCTAAATCTCCTATTCCTAGACATTCCTCTTGATCCACTAGTACCATAAACCTCAATGACATGCTCGACCAACTAAATCTAGAAGATCAACTCTATATTGATAAGAATGTCAGTGTCCATTCCTTAGATGGTGCATCTACTTCCCATTCCATATTTGTTGGAACTACCACTATAGTTCCATTTTCACAAACCAAGTCTTCCTCCCACATTAGCCTTTGTTTAATCTACCCCGAGTTAATAGATTGGGACCAACAAGGATGTACTTACATAGACATTTTTTTAAATGATGAAGCCATTGAAAACTTCATGGGATTTTTTGAAGGAATACCATCAGGAGATCACAAGGTAGGATTATCCTTGACTTAGACAGATTAGCATACATTTGGGAGGAGGCTCCTCTTTCTAGTTGTAAAAGTAAAAATAGAAATGAAAAAGATAATTCATTAAGTGAAAATCAAAAGACACTTTCTAACCATGAACAAGTAAATATAAAGGACATATCTTCTGGTGAAAACCTCTCTAAGGTGCCAGAGGATAGAAAGTTGGATCTCCTCCCCTTAAAAGAAGAACAATCAAAATTTCTAGTAGAGGAAACAGAGGTAGTGAACTTAGGAGATGAAAAGAACCCTAAGAACATATATTTAGCTAAATCCCTTTCACCTGAGGAAAGATAAAAGTTTAAAGTTTTTTTAAAGTAAGGACATATCAACTTTTCTTGGTCTTATACTAACATTCTAGGTTTGGATCCAGAGCTTGTACTACATCACCTACCACTTTGCCAAATGCAAACCCAATAAAATAGAGGTTAAGAAAGACACATCCTCACATTGCTCTACTTGTCAAAGTTGAACTAGAGAAACTTCTAGATGTAGGTTTCATAAGACCCATCCCATATGCAGACTGGATAAAAAATATGGTGTTAATTACAAAACATTGTGGTCATATTCGAATATGCACAGACTTCAGGGACCTAAACAAAGCATATCCAAAAGAGGATTTCCCATTACCAAACATTGATATCATCATAGATTTGACAGAAGGACATCAATTGTTGTCACTTATGGATGTATTCTTAGGTTATAACCGAATAAAAATTTCACCAAAACATCAACATAAGACAACATTTACTTGTGCATGGGGTACTTATTGCTACAATGTTATGCTATTTGGCATCAAGAATAAAGGTGCCACCTATCAACACTCCATGACAACAATCTTTCATGATAAAATTCAGAAAATAATGGATGATTATGTCGATTCCATACTGGCTAAGTCAACACTCAGGGAAACTCATCTACAAATTTTGGGTCAAATATTTGATAGAATGCAAGAATACAAGGTACAACTCAACCCAAAGAAATGCACATTC
The DNA here is from genome assembly GCA_018584345.1 of Thuja plicata. NCBI lineage: Eukaryota > Viridiplantae > Streptophyta > Pinopsida > Cupressales > Cupressaceae > Thuja > Thuja plicata. Next base: position 1,950,273 of record MU227828.1, on the reverse strand, counting down.
AAATTTGTCGCTATAAAAATCCTTCATTTCATTATATCACTGAGGAATTGAAGTAGATCCAGGTAAGGTTAAGGCCAACCTTGACATGCCACCACCTGCAAATCTGAGACAACTACGGGGTCTACAAGGAAGATTACAATCTATCAAGAGATTCATCACCCAACTAGTAGATAAGTATCATTTGTTCCAACACTTACTACATAAATACATAATATTTGTATAGACATAACAATGCCAAAAAGATTTTAAAGATTTAAAATATTATCTACTGAAATCCCTTGTATTGGTCCCACCCATTCCAGGAAAACCACTTATGTTAGATATATTAGCAATAGAATCAACATTAGGTGTTCTTTTAGCACAACATAATGATCGGGGAAAGGAAATGATCATTTACTACATTAGTAGAATATTGGTGGGCTATAAATTCAATTATTTAGCAATAGAAAAGGCATGTATTTTAGTTGTCTTTTCTTCGCAAAAGTTAAGACATTATATGCTAAGTCATCAAACATAGATCATTGCACACATAGATCCATTAAAATACTTGTTGAGTAAAGCAGCATTAACTGGATGACTTGCTAAATGGGTCATGATCTTAAGTGAGTTTGATATTTAATACATGGATCAGAAGGCTATCAAAGGGCAAGTTATTGCTGATCAACTAGCAGAAGCACCAATTTGAGATCATCAACCCATAGTGTCTGAGTTTCCAGATGAATAAATCCTTATAGTATAACCAAAAATACAAGTCTAGTAGTTATTCTTTGATGGATCAAATATGAACCATGGTGCAGGAGCAGGAATATTACTTATCACTCTGCAAAATGATGCAATTCCTAATTCTTATCGACTCAATTTTCCATGTACAAATAACATAGTTGAGTATGAAGCTCTAGTAATCGGATTAAAAATGGCTATACAATGGAGAATAAAGAACCTCAGAGTTTATTGTGATTCCAAGTTGGTTATCAGTCAAGTCAATAATGATTACATGAACAAAGATGAAAAAATTGTCCCATACAAATAGCTAATGAATAAACTGTGTGCTTCTTTTCATTACATTATATTTGAACAATTTTTAAGGGTTCAGAATAAAGAAGCATATGTGATGGCTTCTATAGCATCTTTGATCGACATGTGAGGTAATGAAACCAGAGTCCAATTTCTGGTAGAACAATTGATGATACCAACCTATAAGGCTCCAATAACAAAATTAGTATGTGTCCTTGTTGGTCCTAAGTCTCCTAGTACAATGACGTGTATACTTACCTACAATACAATACCTTACCACTTGACCTATCTAGAAACCAAATGAATTCCCTTATCCAACAAGCCTCTGGGTACACCCTTCTCACTAATAATTTGTATATAAAAATTCTACATGGAACTCTTTTAAGATGTCTCACTTCCACAGAATCCCAGAGAACCTTATACAAGGTACATGAAGGATTTTGTGGGGTCCATGTAGGTGGTAATAGTTTAGAAAAGAAAATCATCAGGATGGGATACTATTGGCCAACTATAGAGATAGATGCTCATAAGCATGTACAAAGATGCCAAAAATTTCAAATACATGGAGATCTTATTCATGCACCAGCTCAAGACCTCCACCCCATTAATTTACCATGGCCCTTTTCAAAATGGGGATTTGACTTGGTGGGAAAGATTACACTCACTTCCTCTAACGGTCATAAATACATAATTGTAGCAACAAAATTCTTTACCAAATGGGTGTAAGCATCCTCTGACATATATCACTGGTAATAAGATCTCCATGTTTATTCTAAAATACATCATCTATCGGTATGGGATCCATCAAACCATACGTACTAATCATGGTTCTCCTCTTCAAAATAAAGATGTTGAAGATCTCTGTGAGAAGTTCCAATTAAAACAAGGTTTCTTTTCCTTTTACTACCCCTAAGGAAATGGACAAGTTGAGGAAAATAACAAAACAATCCTAAAAATCTTGAAGAAAACTGCCAATGAATCAGGTTGAGACTGGCATTTTTAGCTTAGGCCTGCATTATGGGCATTCAGAACAAGTGTGAGAACACCTATAGGATAAAATCCATTCTCCTTGGTATATGGATCAAAGGCGGTTCTATCCCTCAAAATTGAAATCCCATCCCTTAAAATATCAATGAAGAATATCATACCAAATGAGGACTATAGAGTTACTAGACTCAATGAACTAGAACTGCTAGATGAGAAATGCCAAAATGCAATGAATAACTTACAAGGCTATCAAAATATCCTTAGAATAAATTATCACAAGAATGTCAGGCCATATACATTTGAGGTAGGAGATCTCGTCCTCATGGAAAATTAGAAGAATCAAGCAGAAAGAGTTAAACCAAGCAAGTTTGAGCCTAATTGGCTAGGACCATACGTCATTATCAAATCACGTGACAATAGGGCATATCAACTAGAAACTCATGAAGGAGATTAGATCCCTAGTTATATCAACAATAGGCACCTAAAAAGGTTCTATGCATGAGATATCAAGGCCAATTATACATGTCATATATGATCCTAAAAAAAGTACAAATAAATATAAAAAGTTACCTTGATGAAAACCTGGAAAATAGGTGCCTTGGAAACAACAATAAAATACAAAAAGATAAAAAAGTAAAGATAAACAAAATCACTCTCTCAGTGAAAACCTAGCAAATAGCCATTAAGTGTTGAGGTACCTCTTTGCCATCAATGAACTCCAAAAGACTAAGCTTGTACTCCCGCATGCAAGATTGAGTACCCTGAGCTATTACAGTAGTGCAATCCCCATTGAGACATCATGCTTATCCATGGCTTATACTTACTTACCAGATAGGGGGTAGTCTAAAATGTCCTAAAAATATATAAAAAGTCCCTAAAAAGAGAAAATATCTTTAAAAAATCTAAAAAGATCAAAAAATTTCCTAAAGAAATCAATCATCAAAAAAATTGAATATTGCAAAATTATCTGCAATAAATCATCTCTTTCATAACAAGAAGTAAATGACGATCAAACAATCAATCAAAAGTCAAAACTATGAGCTTCACAAATCAACAATAGACTCATATGACACATCTTTATCAACAATCCAATCTGTCATCAATCAAATGATTTAATCTATCATTAATCAAGCTATCAATTTCTTAGACAATGACGTATATACTCAAAACTAGAAAGATCGGTCTTATATGATTCACCCATTCCTGAAACCAGACACATCCACAATCAAACATCAAAACCACACAAATCAAGGAATAGTAAGGTTGTTGAATAGGTCAATCATGTCAATCTATTATCAATTTGATCTTTTGTGATTATGTTCTTATGCTCCTCAAGGATACCACTGAGTGATGAGAGTGGCTATGATGGATCTGTAGACACCTAAAACTGGTTAGGTGTAGTTAATTAAATCAAATGGCAATTTATCTAATAAAATGGATTAATTCAATCAAAGGAGACTAAATTACATAAAATCAAAGGATCAATTAATAAATATATCAATTAATTAAATCTAAGCCTAAAAGGGATAAATCAAAGCTATATAGTTTATTTAATCAATTAATTGTATAGTTTAAATCAAAAATCAAAATCAACCTATTCCCTTACATGACTAAATTAATTAATTAATTGAATTAATTAAATCATTATTTCTTTCAAAAAAGGAGACAAGAATTTGAAGAGCCAATGACAATCGAGGATTGAAAGCATATGGATCACTCCAAACTTTGCAATCTTGATCACTCATTTAATCCTTTAAAATCCTCACCACTCAATTTGTCTCTTTGTCCCAACCTTTGAGACCACCATTTAAATGGTCTCTCCATTTGAAACCATTTGAAAGACTTCAACTCAACCATGCTTTGATCATGATCAAATTAACTCTACCCCCTACCCTTGGGAAATCCTATAAATACCAAGCAGTTTTAGAGCATTAAAAATCCTAGACATTCCTGAGCAATTCCAGTTACACTATAGAGAATTTTATCAAGAGCATAGCATTTGACAACATAATTGAGCATGATTAAACATAAATTGAGCATAATTGAATTAAATTGCATTGCACTTTGAGAGTTGTGAGCTATATTAGGCTTCATCATACATAAATTCTCATTATAGGACTGTCACTAATAGAGATTAAGGCTAAGAGCTTCATTAGCATGCTTAGTTAGAGAGCTATGGAATGTTAAATGTTATTTTGTCAATTCTTTAGATTAAATTGTAATTTTTTTTGCATATAATTGATAGATTACACCTTAATTTCATGAAGGTATAGTTTATATATACACAAATGGCACCCACCATGGGGCTTTAGGCCTCTAATCTCCATTTTTCATCCATTTTTGTATGTTTTGTATATTTTATTATCAATTTTGTAGGTTGTAGGCAAAGTGACGCTTACCAGATAAATCTTCACGCGTACAACCAGTAAAGTCACACCTACAACAATTTCTTTCACTGCATACAAATAGTGAAATCATGCCTTTGACTACAAAGTCACGCATACAAGCAGTGAAACCACATCTGCACTAATTCTTCTACCGCGTGAAACACTTTCAGTCTCGCATTTTCTACTGCCTTTGCATGCTATCTTACGCTTGTTAGTGCTTAAATTAATGTGTGTAGTTTGTCAAATAATGCTTGCAGTAGTTTAAAGTTGTGCGTAGACAACAGTAAAGTTGCACTTATACGTTGTTAAATGATGTGTACAACTCTCTGTATTTTTCAAGTTGCAGATTATTAAAATCGGAATATTAACACTATATTTTTCAAGTTGCAGATTATTAAAATCAGAATATTAACACTCTATATTTTATGATTTTGCAGATGAACACACATCCAAAGGTCCAAAAACTAGAGAACAGAATTTGCAAGGAGAGAAAAGAGCTAAGAATCCTAAACAAACATGCAAAAGAACTTCACAACTTGTCGATTTTGGAAAATCTAGAAGTGGAAGAGAAATTGTATGAACATTTTGTCAAAGTTGTTCAAGCTTAAAAAAATAATTTCTTCATTGAATTAACAATCAAATTGATAGGATCTTTAATCAATTTTGCAAAATTTAGGAAAGATATTTGAATTGTTGTTATTTCAATTTCCTTTGGTTTCCCTTATAGTGTGGTTTTGTTGAATAACTTGTTCGAGGAGATGAAGAGGGAATGATTGCCACTAGGTGTGTTGAAAATCAAAGAAAAATCCTCAAAAATGCGCCTAGCCTTTGCTAGCTACATGGAAAATCTATTTTTCTAAACAAGCTTGCACTTGATTAAATTGTGGAAATTTCCATTTCCATAGTCTAGTAATTAAAAGCCTATTATTGTTCACTCAAGGAAAACATCAGGTATATGCTCTCAAATTTTTGAAGTTGATAAAAAAGCCAAAAGTGTTGGATTTGAGTGATAGAAAGAAAGGTGGTAATAAACGAAACATTTTATTTCTAAAAACCTCATTGTCAAGGGGTTAAAAATTAAAAATTTGTGTTTGAAGTGTTTGGAAATAAGAAAATTATTAAGGATATTCTCTTCACGCTTTGAGTGAATCAAATTCCCCAACCTACTTGACTTAGTTCATTATTGCTTTCCAAATGAATGTGATAGAGCTTTAGAGGGCCTACCTCCTGAGAATAGCCTTACAAGGATAGTGATAGGGAACAACTTGTTAGTAATAACTAAGAGAGGGGGGGGTGAATCAGTGGCCTCAAAAATTTATCCTTTTAAACTTCAATCCACCAATTAATACACCTCAGATTATTTAGTCCCTACAAGATGTATGCCTTTGAAATACTTGAAATAAATAACTGTCTGTCGATTTACCTTGTCTGTCCTTCTTCTCCTTGATAACCGATAAGCAGTAAAACTTATTTACCAATACTCAGTAAATATGCAGAGTATACCAGTCAATCCATAAATGCATATGTGAGATGAAAAACAATAAAGTAATGACCATATATACATAACACAAGGATTTTAACATGGAAACCTTGTTAAGGGAAAAAACCACTGGGACCGGTAACCAAATTTTCACTCTTCTGAAGTGAGCCCTGGTAGGAGCCAACCCTGTTAAAGGTTACAAACACACTGTTAAGTGAAACCTTGTTAGAGGATTTTTTATACATAGGTTGTCACTAAGTATCTGG
>MU227828.1:1891891-1914181 GCA_018584345.1 Thuja plicata | reverse complement strand
ATATAGGAATTGGGGATGAAATGAACGGTTGAGATCAATCCCAGAGATAGGGAGATGAACGGTTGAGATCAAAGAGAACTGGAGAAGCCATCAGTAAACTCCACCTCTTCAATTTGTAAAGAGGAGACAGAGTTTGGCTGACTGAAGAGCTAATTGTGAGTTACCTTTTTGAATTGAAGAGGTGGGTGAAGTTACCCATGTGGATTGGAGAGGTGGGTGAAGTTACCCATGTGGATTGGAGAGCTGGGTGGAGTAACCCATGTGATCTGATTGGAGTTATCTCTTTGAAGATAAATGAATATTTAATTCATTTATTCAACTAAAGTTTTCAATATGTGAGATAATTGAATTCTTTTTTATTTAGAATTGCTTTATTGAATGAAATTAAATTAATTTAATTGAAATTAATTTAATTGGAAGAATTTAATTAGTAAGTTTAAATATTTGAATTTAAACTATAGGAAATTGAGTTTAATGAATTAATTAATGGTAATTAATCAATTAAGGTTAATTAATTAAATAAAATTAATTATTTAATTAATTTTGAGAATTTGATTAGATGACTTGGGGAATAAATTTAGAGGAAAATAGATGATTAATTAATGATTAAAAACCATTAATTAATAGATGAAAATTAGTGTTTTTAATGTAAAGTCGCAAGCCTGTCCATTTTTGGGTATCTATAGGTTTAAAGATAAATCTTAAAGATGAGAACCTCATAAATGCATCTCATTCCAAACATGTTGATATCCCTTTCACAACTTAACTCCCTCCATTCAAACACAACCATATGCCTTCACCATCCTCCAAATCCATTTTGGGTTCCTATGTCCCAAAAATGAAGCCTTCATCCCTTTCATCCATATTGGGTCCATATATTCCTCCATCAACCATTCCTACCATCCATATCTCTCCACTCACTTACCCTACCATGTATCAAGATCAACGAAGACACACATACTTGAAGAATGTCCAACCATTAATCCATATGAACCCTCCATATTATTCCTATTCGCCCACAATTCCCAAGTCTTTTGGAAGCAACTTGGATGTCAAACATAAAAATAAAAAATCCAAGAATCTGCAAGCATTCAAAAATTCTCGTATCCAATCTAATTGACATGTGAATATCAATAAAAATGAAATATCCAAAAGGCCGCAAAGGTCCACCAAGCAAAAAGAAAATGCGGGTTCCTAAATCCCTCAATGAAGAAATACATTTGAAAGAATCACAAAAGAAATAAAAATTAAAGACTATGTGGATTCCCAAGTCACTTTTGAAAGACTTTCACACAAAATAAAAATCAAAGTTGACATTCAAGCTTCCAAAGGCTTTCACTCCATCTCCTTCCAGACATTTTCCACTTTCCAAGTCTACTTTGGGTTCTTATATCCCAAAATCCACTATCTTAGATACATCCTCACCTCCTTCATCCATTTTTCTTCCATCATTCCACCACCCTTAAAAGTGTGTGTCAAAGTTGATCTTTCCAACATTTCCATCTACAACATACATGCTTCTTATCCTCATATCCATTATCCAACACCTACTTTCCATCCCTCTTATCCAATCTATGGCATAAAACCTTAACCAACATCTACCTTTATCTTCCATATCTATCCTTTCTCATCACCTTATCAATATCTTTGAGCATCTTATTCATGGTCATAGTTTATTATAGAGGATCTTTCAAAATAGCATTGTTCAAAGATCCAGATGTTGGGGAAATTTTGAAAAATACAAAAAAACAAAAAGAAAAAAAAAAGAAAGAAAGAGTCCCTTGGTGAAAACCTGGTAAACAGGCACCTTGGTATCAAAAGTAAAGAGAAATAAATACATCCTATGGTGAAAACCACTTCTTGTGGCACCTTGGACAAGTACCATGATGAAAACCTGACAAATAGGCATCATGCGCAATTCCTCCTTCTTACACTCTACACTTGGGGGCAAGTTTCATCCATGCTATTCTCCATCTTCCATTTTCCTATCATTCACCTCACTCACATCCATATTCATTATTTCATGTTTGATCTTTGACAAGGTTGAGAATATCCATGAGCATCAGGTATCTGGCCATTTATTATCCTTTCCATAAGCTTATTCACTTGTTGCATCCATGCTACTCTATCATGATCTTACTTATCCAAAATTCCCCTTCATTATTCCTAAGCAGTCTTTCCATAATCCCAAACCATCCCCTCATAGCCTTCATAAATCCTTTATCATGATTGTGCTATCCTATTCACATCTTATCCAATAACCTTGGTCTTGATTGAAATGAAGGATATAAAATACAGAAAAGCCTCTTGACATGTCCACTCTTTTGGGACCACCCACTTTCATGACATCAGGTCATTATCCTATATGCTATCTAGCACTACATCATTGGCTTTAGTTGCTTATTCAAAACATGCTTCACATTGTTATATCCTTTTTTCTTTAGATTGGGTAATCTTGAGGAGATGGTCCTACGGGTCACATTCACTACACAAGCTTCATCCATCATTGCTTATCCATTTCTGATACCTCAGCTTGTTCGTCCATCTGTCATGTCTTGCACCTTGCTAGACATTGGGGGAAACCATTGTGATCTTGTTTGAGAGCTTGTAATCTCTAAAAATTAAAAAAAAATCCAAAATCTCTAAAAATCTAAAAAGTGAAAAAAACTCTTAAAAATTAAAAAAATTCAAAAACAACAAAAAAATTAAAAAAATACAAGAATATTTTCATAAATTCTCTGAGTTGTATCTTGCATAAACTGATCTTTTGTCATATTTTGAAAATTTGCCCAAGACCAATACTTTTTCTTTTCAACTAGGGGCATTAATCCACGAGCAACGGATTTCACCAAAGTAGGCACCAATTCATATGAATCAATGCATCATCAAATCAACCAAATAGACACTTGAACCTTTGATTTACATCATTGTTCAATCCAAGCATCTGATCTTGACACAAACGTAATCCTTGACCTTTATTGACTTATTATTATCAGGATTAAAATTTGACAAAACCTAACAGATCGAAATGGATGAAGTTCTATTTGAAATATGGATACAACAAAAATAACACTAGAAGGTTTTGATTAGGTATTGAATTTTCAATTCATGTCTTTCTAGCAATCAATGATGTTCAACTAGATCAACAATGATGAAAGCATGCCATTTTTCTTGATTTCTGTGTGACTGTTTTATGATGGATTCATTAAAATATGCAGCTTTGTCTAAAGACATGACCATCAAAGAGTCATCAAGGACATTGTGCATATGGAAGGGATTCAATATCTATCTGTTTGTGCAAAAGGATACCTTGGTCATTTAGATCTTCCATATCTTCATGCCGACATTCACTTGCAACATTGAATCTGATGCAAGTGCTATTCATATTATCATGGTTTGAAAATCTAACCAGTGAGGGTTGTACCTTTTTCAGGTTCCAAAAAGATCGATGATGAAAAATAAATCCATGTAGTCTTTGCAAAAGTGACAGTTAGCTGCATTCATATAGATTAATATTGCATTATAGTTGTTGTGGGATTTTCCTTAGTCAAGGGGGTGAAATTTAATCATTGTTATATCATCAAAGTCCTCAAATTCCTGATTCATCAAATGATCAATGCTACAACAAGGATATCCTCACTATGCATATGCTCACCTAGGGGCAACCTAACCATCTGATCATCTAGAGGAAACCTAATTCTATCCATCTCCTGCACATATCTACACCTGAATCATATCAAATTTCCATAGCTATGAGCCTCCCACCATCAATGTTCTAGAGGAAACTCTATTTTTCAATCAAATCAAGACTCCATCAGTCAAATCATCCAATTGATCATTTAACGTCAATCATTTATCCTATCATCTATTTTCTCATCTTGAGCGCATCAATTTGTTCATCTCTCTATATCTTGAGAGCGAATTATCAATTTATCAAATCAATTCATCAACCTACATATCCTATCAGATTGACATCAATACAACATCAACCAAGTGATTCTGACTAACATCAAGTGACATCCAAACATCATCAACATATCTATACCATCAACAACATTTTCTCAATCATAGATATTGTCATCTTCTCTCATAACCGCGGAATTTTCAAATTGATTTTATCAGGAATTAAATCAAAATTTCCCAAACTCAATCAAATCATCCAAATCATTTTGATTCATTTCCCGAAGGGGCATCATATCTGCAGCATATCGACATCAAGGATTCATATCAAGTTTTCTTTTCAAATCAGGGGCAATGTCTTATCAATCAAATCTACATCATCCACAACTGGGGCATTAAAATTTAAATTGCTATCAGTGGGGCATTTCTGAATTATCCTTCATCATTTTTTCACATCAAGGTTTCTCATCAGACATTTCATTAAACATCAAGTTTGCATCAATTTTCACATCAGGTTATCAAATCAGGGCTTCACATCAAAAATTATATCAGATCAATCATATCAAATCAGTCAATCAGATCAGGACATTGGTTTTCTTTGAATCAATGTTCTTCACACATCAATTCAAAGAGGGGCATTTGTAGACACCTAAAATTGGTTAGGTGTACTTAATCAAATCAAATGGCAATTTATCTAATCAAATGGATTAATGCAACCAAAAGGGACTAAATTACATCAAATCAGAGGATCAATTAATAAATATATCAATTAATTAAATCTAAGCCTAAAAGGGATAAATCGAAGCTACATAATTGATTTAATCAATTAATTGTATAGTTTGAATCAAAAATCAAAATCAACCTATTCCCTTACATGGCTAATTTAATTAATTAATTGAATTAATTAAATCCTTATTTCTTTCAAAATAGGAGAAAAGAATTTGAAGATCCAATGAGAATCAAGGATTGAAAGCACATGGATCACTCCAAAATTTGCAATCTTGACCACTCATTTAATCCTTTAAAATCCTCACCACTCAATTTGTCTCTTTGTCCCAACCTTTGAGGCCACCATTTAAATGGTCTCTCCATTTGAAACCATTTGAAAGCCTTAAACTCAACCATGCTTTGATCATAATCAACTTAAGTCTACCCCCTACCCTTGGGAAATCCTATAAATACCAAGCATTTTTAGAGCATTAAAAATCCTAGACATTCATGAGAAATTTCATCTACACGATAGAAAATTTTATCAAGAGCATAGCATTTGAGAGAAAAGTTGAGCATAATTGAATGAAATTGCATTGCAATTTGAGAGTTGTGATCTAGATTAGGCATCATCATACATCAATTCTCGTTCTAGGACTGTCACTAATGTAGATTAAGGATGAGAGCTTTATTAGCATGCTTAGTTAGAGAGCCATGGAATATTAAATGTTATTTTGTCAATTATTTAGATTAAATTGTACTTTTGTTTCCATAGAATTGATAGATTACACCTTAATTTCATGAAGGTATAGTTTATATATACAAAGGATCATAATCTTGTTTTCTTTATTTTCTATTTGTGGAGTGTTTCAATTAAATTTTAGGGCAATAATGAATTAAGATAAATGCGATAGGAGCTGTCACACATCTGGCAGCCACACAGTTCCATGATCTGAGCTAATCCCTACAAAATAATTGAATATTCCTTATCTTTAATATTCTTGTTGTTATCAGATATTATAGCGGTATCCAGATGGTCAATATCTAGGTGCATTTGTATCTCTTTCTTTTCATAATAAGGTGCAATGATGAATAAAGATTAGAATGTATGACAATGACTTGGTTTCATCAGTCAAACTTTCTCTTTCACTAGCTAATCCTCTTCTAACTAATACATGCTTAAACTCATTTGCATTCCTAATTTTAGGCTTGCATTAATTTATTGCATAAGAAAAAAACAAAAATATGTGCATTTTCTAGATCATATAATCAATGCATCCATCATCAATAACATCGTAACTAACATAGGAATACATTCATCATCATCATATAGCGATTCAAGATTTTTAACAAACTAATGCTCATCTGAGGTTTTTTTTTAAATTTGTTGAGGGGGCATATAGTCCACTTTTTGTCACTAGGGAAAGCTGGGGCAGGATCAAATCTGAAAAATTCTTTGACACAACATGATGAATCACATTGTATCAAGAGGGGCAAATGTAGACATCCTAAAATGGACAGACTTGCAACCTTGTATTTAATCACTAATTTTTCTCTATTAATTAATGGTTTCTTTAATCATTAGTTAATCATCTTTTTCTTCTAAATCTAATCCTCTAATCATTTATTCATTTCTCAAAAATAAATTAAATAATCAATTTTATTTAATTAATTAATCTTTATTACTTAATTAAATTCAATTTTGTAAAGTTTAAATTCAAATATTTAAACTTATTCATTATTCTTCTAATTTAATTAATTTAATTTCACTCTTAATTCTATTTTAAATCAAAATAGAATTCAAAATATTTTATTTATGAGTATTTCAATTTTTAAAATCAATCAATTATCTAATTAATCTCCTCTCTAGTTCTAAAAAAGGAACTTGTGATCAATCTTTGTAATTGCATGAATTGCTCAATCTCCAGTTCAAAAAGGGAACTCATGTTCAATCTATGTGATTGCATAAATCATTCCATCTTCTCCCCAGTTAAAAGAGATAACTCACAATCAACTCTTCAGTTGACTCAACCATTTCCTCTTCTCTTCAGTTAAGAGGAGTTTACAGATTGCTTCTTCAGTTCCTTTTGATCTCAACCACCCATCTTCAAGTTTCTAGGATCAATCTCATTCGTCCAAATCATTTCCATATTCTATAAAAACAATCTTTCTCAACTATTTGAAAGGATACAAGATCTCCAACTTTGTGCACAATTACTATGGAAGATTTTTGTATGAAGCATCAAGCAAAATCATTATCATTTTGATCTCATTTTCTCAACACTTCCAAGTCATAGATGTTGTCAATGTCAATACTGAGCACCGTCCATACAACATTTCAGAAGGATTAGAGAGAAGCAATAGAAGCTTCAAGCATTGGGGTTTGCATTTATTTATTTTCTTTTCTAATGTTTGTTATTTTATTGTTAATAGGATCATTCTTAGTAGTTTGTTTATTTCTTTCATTGCAAATCGGTGCTACTAACCCTCTTGTTTGAGTATGAAGACATAGGCCTATACATGTTTTTAGTTAGGACTTTATGGATTTGGACAAGACTAGAGGTTTTCTTTTCCTGGTTCTTTCCTACCGATGCCCTTTGAACCAGGAAAATTGTAAAAAATATATTATAATTAATAAAATATTTAGTGGAATATCCACTTTTACCAAAAAAAACAAAAACAATAATACCTTGATTTTAAATTTTTTAATATGATATAACATAATTCTAATAAATTTCAAATGGGATAGAATTTCAACTAATTCTAATTAATTTTATATTGTTTCTAAATAAAATTTATTTTAGTGATTTCTCTCCTATAAATAATATATATAATAAGCTACATATATTAAAATAATTAAATATTTGACTATAGAAAATGTATCTTCTTCCTAATAAAATTTTATTATAATAATAAAAAAAATAACATACCCATTAAACCTATGGGTCTAATAGTTGACCAAGAAGTGCATTTCAATTCCAATGCGCCCTCTAAGTTACATTCATCTTGAGATCAACTATAATCGCAAATTCAAAATTTCAAACATGGTATGATTCTAATAAAATTGAGATGGGATAAAATTTTAACTATGATACATAATTTTTAACTCTACTTATTTTTGTACTGCTTTATAGTAAAATTTAATTTATTAAAAAAACATTTCTTTATTCAGAATAATATAATTGAGAAGCTATGTACAATAAAATAGTAAAAAATGGCAATAAAAGTAGAAAGTTGTGTCCCACTTTAATAAAAGAAATGACCAATGTTAAACTTTAGTGCATGGACAATTTTTATTAAGTTAGAAATACTTAAATTTACTCGTGCTAATAAGTTGGTCTAATGTGACATTAACTCTTGACTATGAAAAAATGTCTCTTTCCCCTAGCAAAATTTGACTATAATAATAATAAAAAATAGCACACCATTGAACTTATGAATCCAATAGTTGATCAAGAAGTATATTTCAAGTCCAACGACAAACTAAAAAGTACATTAATATTAAAATAAATGGTAATACCAAATTTAAAATTTAAAACCTGATATAATATAATTCAAATATATTTGAGATGGGATATAATTTTAGTTAGTTCTAATTTTAATTTTCTATTACTTGACAATGAAATTTATTTCATTAAATTATCTCCTACAAATAATGTATTTAATAAACTACATATTTTATAGTCAAATATAAAAATCTACTCTCCCTAAAATATTTTTGTTATAATAATTAAAAAATCAACACTAGTTAAATTTTATATGAAAGACTTGACTATGAGAAAAAGACTCTTAGTAAAAAAAAATTCTAACAGTTAAATAATTGACACACCTATTGAATCTATATATACAATATATAATAAAGTTATAATAATCTATGAATATTATGAATCTAATTTACTAATTACTCTTGAAAGAATGATATATTTAATAAGCTACATACATTATAAAATCATAGATTTGACTATGAAAACAAAATTTTATTCTAATAATAAAAAAATAGACACACCCAATGACCCTAAAGATCTAATATTTAAATTGATTATAATAAGCTATGATTATTACGAGTAAAAATCAATCCCCCTTACAAAATTTTATTCTAATAATAATGATGTCACACACCCATTGAACCAATAGATCTAAGATTTGATATATTATGATAATCTATAAACCTTATGAATGTAATTTACTAATTTCTATCTAAAAGATATATTTAGTAAGTTACATACATTTTATAATCAAAGATTTAACGTGAAAAATAATCACTCTCCTTAGCAACATTAATAGATCTAATATTTGATATACTATGATAATCTATAAACCTTATAAATGTAATTTACTAATTCTATTAAAAAGATATATTTAGTGAGCTACATACATGTTATAATCAAAGATTTAACATGAAAAACAATCACTCTCCTTTGCAACATTTTTTCTAATAATATAAAAGGTCAACACACCCAATAAACCTATAGATAACTCATAGATCCAATCCATAGTTACTATAATCATCTATGAATATTATGAACCTAATTTTTATTAATTTATTATTGTATAAGCTTTTGGAGAAAGAAGAAAGAAATGATAAAAAATGCAGATTTGAAGAATCACAAAATGTGCTCAAGCTTATTCAATAATCAATTTATTATTGTATAAGCTTTTGGATCATAATAGAAAGAAGAAAGAAGTGATTAAAAATGCAAATTTGAAGGATCACAAAATGTGCTTCTGTAATCTAAAGTCATTATGACTCAAAAGCCTATTCAATAATCAATTGTACATAAACTTTTGAATCGTAATCGAAAGAAGAAAGAAATGTTTAAAAATACAGATTTGAAGAATCACAAAATGTGCTCTTGTAATCTAAAATCATTATTTAATAATCAATAGTATGTAGAAAAATATACAAAGACAATTTTATTTCTAAAACACAATTAAATAAATGAATGGAAAATATCATTAAAACAAAACAAAAAAGAGCACAAAAGTAGGCCGAATTCAAAGTGGGAAAGCAAGGCCAAGTCAATTCATATTTAGTAAATGTAAAATGGTTGACGAGGTCAAGGTCTTCTCTTATGAATGAACGAACGTGTCTCCATACAAACCCAAAACCCTCGCCTACATTGTTGACTTCTCCACGCGCGCGAAGTCTACGGACATCTCACCATGCTTTATTTGTCAAGGATAACAATTCTCATCTTCTCACCGTCACATTAAAGAAAAAAACTGCATTCTTCTGGTATTAAATATACCCCAAACCAAACCCAAACCAAACCAAGTCAAAGTCAGCAGTTTTACCCAGCCAACATTGTGTTTTTTTCGTCTTCTTCATTGACTGGAAACCGACCTGACAATAAACAAGTGAAACCCGCGGTTGGTTTGGAGGCTTCAAACGTCCCCCCCCCCCCCCCNGTTTGGAGGCTTCAAACGTCCCCCCCCCCCCCACCTGAACCTTCTACACATAAATAAGTCAGCGATACGTGTTAGACTCGCTCCTCCTTTCAAATGCGCGTACAAAGACTCCACCCCATATTCCCTTTATTTATATCCCATTATCCTATGTTCTTCATTTCCATCTGCATCTCACCCTATTTGGATCCAATTCTTCATTAACTCAAACTCCAAGATCGGATTTTAAGCTCCAAGATTGGTTTTTTCAGAGAAAAGAAACTTCTAAGTTGCGGAAGGAAACTCCAAGATCGGAGTTTTAAGAGGACAGAAGCTCCAAGATTGGTTTTTTAAGAGGAGAGAAGCTCCAAGATCGGATTTTTAAGAGGGGAGAAGCTTCAAGATTGGATTTTTGAGAGCAAAGAAACTTGAAAGTTGAGGAAGGTTGGATTTTGGAGATGAAGGCTGACGAGCTGAGGATCTCGACGTTCGTTCCGCCGTTTTTCAGGTGCCCGATATCTCTAGAAGTGATGAGAGACCCGGTGAGCCTGTGCACAGGAGTAACATACGACAGGGCCAACATAGAGAAATGGCTGGACTTGGGGAAAAAGGTGTGCCCTGCGACGATGGAGCCACTGCAAAACCTGGAGATCGTACCGAATCACACATTACGGAGGCTAATTCAAGAGTGGTGCGTCTCCAAAGGCCTCGACAGGATCCCCACGCCCAAATCCCCTCTTAATCCTTCCAAACTGAATCGGATGCTGCAGGACATGAACGCGGAGTCGGACAACAACAGGGCTATGGAGACATTGGGGACTCTGAAAACTCTGGCCAAATCCAGTCCGAGGAATAGAAAATGCATGCTGTCTGTGGGGATTCTCAAGGTCTTGGCGCGGATTATACTGGGGACTGAAAACAGAGAAATCTTGGGGCAGGCGGTTGGAATCTTGGCTTGTTTTGAGTCGCTTGATGACGCCACAAGACAACTCCTGCGTGGTCCGCCATTGCTCAAATCCTTACTCATTCTTTTGCAGGGTACTGATAATAATGAGGCCCGAATGAGCACCGCAATCTTGATTGAGTATTTGACCAGGGATCGAACCTCCGCGAGGGAAATGGGCTCTGGCGAAGGGCTAATTGGGGGGCTCATAAGTATTGTCAGGGAGGATTCGGATGAGAGCGTGGGGGCTGGGATCGGCGCTCTGTTCAATTTGTGCGTTGTGGGCAGGAACAGAATGAGAATTGCTGAAGCTCCGGATGCCATTTGTGCTCTTACAGATGTCATCAATGGCGGCGGTGAGAAGAAACTGAGGGAGAAGTGTTTGGGTGTTCTTGACGCCTTGTCCACCACCGCCGAAGGCCGCGCCGCCATTGATGACCACACTCTGGCTCTGCCGGCTGTCGTGAAGAGCATGCTGTGTGTGTCTGAGAGTGCTGATGAGTATTCCGTGGGGATTCTTTGGAGGATTTGCTTCAAATCGGGGGAAGAGAATGGGTTTAATAAGGATCTTTTGACTGGGGCGTTCAAGAAATTGTTGGTCTTTGTGCAGATCGATTCTGCTTCTCCCAACACCAAGGCAAAGGCCAACCAGCTGCTTAGACTCTTCTCCCCAATGCGACATACCCACGTTTCTTCCTAGGCCTCCTTATACTTTAGATCTATTTTTGTGTGTATACAAAATATAATTTTTTTTGGAATTTACAAACACACCAGTGTCATTGTTTATACCCAAAACTTGTGCTTCAATTGCTCTCGACTTGGTCAGAATAAATGGACCAGAATCTATAGATTCCTCAGTTCTTAACATATATATATATGTTCTCTAAAGAAAATTTTGATTTGGGAGATCTTATGCTTATATTTTATCACATAGGGTTTATATGTATATGAGATAGAAGGTGGATGCTGGGTTCATAACAAGTCATTCTAGTCCTTGGCTGAACGGAGAGATGGAGGTCAATGGGAGTTAGTTCATGGATCATAGTAGACTCTACTCCAGAGTGGAAAAATATGGAAAATATACTCATTATTGTTGAAGAATGATTAGCTAGCTTGTTTTTAAAAATTTAGTGGCCTCTAATATAGATTTTTAGTAGTTAGTAATATATATTTGATATCTTTCTTAGAGGATTAGAAAGATTGTCATCATCTTTTGAATGTAAGGATCAATGTCAAGACCGTGATATTGATAAGGGCAATCTAATTTTAGGTGTTCTTAAACATCACCAAATTTAATAATCAAAGGTCAACTTTAGTCAAGAAATAAAAGAAATAAATTACTCCTTTTGATGTGGACAAGGTGTAAATTGATTAATTTATCATTGATTGAGGTGGTGTTCAAGTATGCACAACCATTCTCCTTGAAGAAATACTCAATATTAATAGTTATTTAGTTTATATTTGTTGTTACTTTAAACTAACACACTTAGGGCACATTTGGTTGCTGGAATTGACCCGGAATTAGCATTGTCAAATTTCGGATTCGACATCTTCTAAGTTTGGGTTCAAAATATAAAACGGTAATAGGGATTTGTTAATTCACATTTTCCCCCAAAACCTGGATTTAAATCTTCCATCCAAAAAGGTGGAATTGGAAATTGAATTCCAATTCTACTTAAATAGGAATTGGGGGTAAATCAAATTTGATAAAATTTGGAGTTCATTTTGTGTTGAATTAAAAAAGAAAATTCTAGCATTTGGGTTTTTAGGGCTTGACTACTCTGGTCATCGTTGGTTGCTTCAAAGCTTTCTACAGATTAATAGCCGTTCATAGAGCTTCAAGAGCTTTTCTAGTTTGGGTCTTCATTTCTTTACCTGTGCGTTCTTTTCTTCCTACCTAATACTTGTGTGTT
Source organism: Thuja plicata (assembly GCA_018584345.1). NCBI lineage: Eukaryota > Viridiplantae > Streptophyta > Pinopsida > Cupressales > Cupressaceae > Thuja > Thuja plicata. The sequence continues at coordinate 1,901,332 of MU227828.1, read as the reverse complement.
TAATCTTTTTTCAAATCTTGAGGCTACCTTTTATTATGGGTCGTGTTTTGTTTTGTGTTTTCCATTTTCAAATCTTGAGAAAGTCATATGATAATAATAGAAACCATGTGAATGCATCAGCCATCACGACCACATTTGGAAACCTCCTCTCCTGAATGCATCAGTTATCTATGAACAAAATTGTCACTGCAGAAAGAAATTAGGAATCCACATTTAACCTTTTGTAGATTTGTATTGCATATGCAAAAAATCAATCCCATGAAATCCACATTCACCAATACTTTCATTAATGAGTTTTGGAAAAAATCAGCACCCTTCCGTAGCTCCGATTTTTAGTAAATTTAAAATAATTAACGGGTTTTGGGATATCATAGAACATATAATCACACACTAACTGGGTCTGATTGATTGGTGAGAGTTTGGATTAACTCTATTGTGTTGGAGATTTGCCTTTGTGCAAACAGTTGACTGTATGTTTGTCATTGATGACAACATATAGTATACATCAGTGTTCTGTATTTAATTATCAGTATGGATGTGTTGGAGCCTTGCGTGGTTATTTGTATGTTGTAGACATATTTATTATGCTATGTTCATACACGCAGATTGAGTAGTGCAGTTAAAGTTGAGTTATGTTGATCTGTTTACCAGCTATAGTTTCAGAAGATTGTTATTAAGAGCCGACAGCAATTTCATTGTTTCTTCAGTTGCGCCTATCTTTGGGATATGCATGTTCGGATTCATGTTTAGTTATGAGCTCAGAATGTTTAACCAAGGACGCTTAACGTGTTTCATCTGAAGTGTGATGTTTGAGTTATTTTGGTGGAGCCGACTGTGTGAAGCCATGCGTCTATTCATTTTGAGTTGCGCGGTTCTAATTATGTTGTGTGCTTAGCTTAGCCAACAAGAAATTTGTTGAAAGGCTTCCTACAGCCGACGTAATCATATCTTTTGAAGAAGATACTTATAGTAGTTCATTTGTGATTGCCAAAAAAGACAAGGAGAAAAAGAAAAAGAAGAGAGAAGTCGTGACAGTTACAGAGTAGAATGCCTGATGTATTAGAATAGTAAAGCTACATCATTCATCAGTTAAAGATCTATGTGAAGAAGCAGAAAGATTATACAAGTCACTGGAACTAATCAAGACAGCAGGTCTACTTATGCAGCCTTCATCATTTTAGCAGTGTGCTATTGGACAGTGTGTCCTCACCCCTAACAGGGTTATTTGTAAAAGACTCCTAACAGGGTCTGACCTTTGACCAGGTCACTGTACTTATTGCATTGTAAATATCAACTCGTAACAGGGTTGTAAGATCTTCTAACATGGATCATTATACTCTAGTGCAGTTCTTTGTGGGTGCTAATTCCCACTGAAGTTTTTACCTAATTTGGGTTTCCCCATAACCAAAATTGTGGTGCTCAATCCTGTGTTATCTTGTTGTGTTTATGCTTAAGGTTGTTCTGTACTTAATTGAATAAAAGAATTGAAACTAGTAGATAATTGATTCATCCCCCCCCCTCTCAGTTATCTCTTGGGACTATTCCTAACATATTGTAATATTAGAGGCCTGTAATATTGGATATGTGGAGTTGAAACCCCGATGGCATTCTAATAGACCAAATTGAAAGAGATAAGACTCATCAAAGTTCTCCACACTACAAAACCAAGATGCGAATCCAATTTTGTCTTTTGTTTTTTTAGGGTTATGGGTTTGTTAAGAGAGGCAACAATAAGTTGGATGTGTTGCAAATTATGGTACAAGGGCATGCATTACTCTTACTTGTTACTATGGGGTTTTGAACAAAGACCAAAATAGGGTCATTAGCTAGGTACACTCTTTCCTGTTTATTTGTTGACACATAACCTGTGGAATTGTTGAGTCTTATTATTTTGTAAAGATAGTGAGAAATGTGGAATGGATAGAGGATTTATAGGCCCCATTATTTTCCTTGACAAGTTTCCAATGAATTTTGGATTGGATGCGAAGTGTTGGATTAATCTTATAGAAAGGTACAAGTGCTAAGAGGGGAGGGGTGATTTTGTACTTTAAAACTTTTAACCACTATTCATTCCTTTTTACCGAACTGAATATCATTCATATAAACATTGAAAAGAATAAAACATAAATTAGAAAACTATTACACATAACACCATGATTTTTGGTCACACAAAAATCCTTGGTTAGAGGAAAAAATATGGTGGGGATGGCACCCACAATCCTTCACTTCTGCAGAATAAAGGTTGCTCGGTTAGAGCTACAATGTTAGCTACTTCTGGTAGCTTACCTTGTTAGGAGTATTATACTCGGTCAAGAGTCCAAAAGACTTATTCAGTCACTTGGGTAAAGGATTCTACAATCTCTCATCTAAGAGATGTACTCAGTTAGTGGATTTACAAAATAAGACTTGTTAGGGCCTACCCACTGAATGGGATTTCTAATCTCCTAACTATTACAAAACTTATTATAAAAATGTCTGTAAGTATGCATCAATCATAATTTTGTTTAGACTTTTTATACTCAGCAAGTGCATTATCTCTTTCTGCACTCGGTAACTTAATTGTTCTACACTCTATATCTTCTTCATTCTATCTTTAGCTATGTCACTATAACTGCTTCTCTCTCTACAATATTTTTTCTCTTCTCTATGTAATATTCAATATCCCTCTTTCATCTTCATGTTTTCTTCATTTTATATGATCTTAAGGTGGTTAACCTAATTAGATCCTTCTTCTTTTGCAGTGGAGGTGAGGCGGTGCAAGGTTGGTTTCATTCCCAATATATTTACTATTCTTGAATATTATTCGTTGAATTGCCTCATGATCATGTGCAATAATATTGGTGCAATCCTGATGTTCAACCTAACTTTTGTCTTGCATACCATAAAATTTATCCCTCTTGGCATCTAGGTTCAGTGTATTCAAAGTTGAATTATTATGTTGGCACTGGTGTGTTCGGTGATGTGCTTTGATCTTCCTCAGTGAAATAATCATCTTCTCGGTGACTAACTCTTCTTTGTGTCTCGGTGACTAACTCTGCTTTGTGTCTTGGTAACTTGCTACTATTTGGTTCTCAGTGTCATTGATACTCTACTTTTTTAATGTCTTCCTTAGTGTATTCTTCCTCTTTATGGATTGTCTTCACTGACTATTATGACTTTGACAAAACTAATTTCAAAAAACTAACTCATAGGAGTATCAATCTCCCCCTTTGGCATTAGTTGGAATTTTGACAAAAACTTCAAAGTCATCAAAATTTTGTGTAACTCCCCCTATACTCATGCTTATATCTCTCTTACCATTATATCTCCTTTTATACTAATATTATCCCCTTATGTACTATATTAATACATACTATATTATCCCCCCTTTTTTGACAAATATGCCAAAGTCAAAATTGCTTAGGGCTTGGTGGGATATATGATACCTTATAAAAAATGTGAGTGTACTTCTTCTATAGATTGGCTAGGGATGACTCTCATTCATCTGTGAGTTTTTGAAGTATAACAAGTTGAGTAGCAACATCAGCTGCAAATCCAATGATGGTGTCAACTGAACTACCATCGGGGGTGTTGACCAAATCTTTGTCCTTCTTCAAATGCCTTTGCATGAATTTCATGTGGGAAATCAAAAGTGCTTGCAGATCTAGAAGTTACATCCTTTTTTTATTCTCTTCTTTTCATAGTTTGTGTTGCATCGCCATCAAGTGTTTCAACCTTGATTAATAGACTTGTAAAGAACTAGGCTCGGTAGAAACATTTTTTAGCTACTCGGTCAGTTCGGTCTCAACATACTCATCTTTCTTCTTGATATCCTTGATAAAGTATGAAATAGAACAAACTTTCTGAAATATTGAAATTATATAAGACAACTTAGTCTCAATCTCGGTAGATGCCTCAGAAAGTGATATCTTATCAACTGAAATGTTTTCTAAAATATATTCAAACATTTTCAGTTCCATCTTCCTCGAATGAATCTTCATCATTTAGTCGGTAGTGCCTTGATTTGGATTTCGGACTTTCTCTATTATTCCTTCTACCTGACGAATGATGTCATTTGTTTCATCAACGATGGCATCTGGGATAATGTCATGTAAGACATCCTTGATGCTTTCCAATACATCAGTCTTCTTCCTCTTCTAAAGTAATTTTTTTTGCATTGCCTTAAGTTTCACTACTTCTGCATACTTGGTCATTTCATCAAAGTCCATAGTAGATAGGTCAACATTTGGTAAAATGATCGGTTGACTCAAATCTACATGTTTCCTCTTCTTTAATTTCTTCTTCTTTGTTATCTTCTTTGGTGAATGTGATGCTTCCAGTGCATCGAATGTTTTCTATGTTGTACTTGTTCTAACTCTTTTCTCTTCTTGTTTTCTTTCTTCCTTCTTCGCTTCATATTTCCCTTCTGCTTTATTTTCTCCTACTATGTCATGTTTCAACTTATTTTTATGCTTCTCAGCTTCCTTTGGTTCATCTTTGTCAGGATCTTAGTGTTGTGCAATGGACTTGGTTGGGGGAACCGATTTGGTGTTCAATGTTGCTGCTTTATCGGTAGCAGCCACCTTCTTGGTGTTCTTATCTTTCTCAACTTCATTTTCCTTTTCTTTCTTTGTTTCCTTTTCCTTCCCTGTTTCCTTTTGCTGGTCGGTTGCTACATGATCTATATCCATAGCAACTGGATCATTATCACCTTGAGTTGTGTGATAATCTAGTACTTATTCCAGTATAGGCTGTAGAGTACTAGCTTTATTATTGGTGTTCATTTGTCCAGTATTGATGTTCTCGGTTGCCATAACATTCTCATCTTGTGATGTATCATCTCTGGGATCTTTGTCTGTAATATCTTCAATAAAAATTTCATCAGTGTCAATTGTCAAATCAATAGTATTATTCTTACCTTGATCATCTTTGGCAACTTCATCGATTATGTTCTCCTTTTCTTGTTCAGCTTGAGATTCAGACTCTTTGATGTCGAATATATCTCTCCATTTTGCATCGGTTTCCAACTATAATTGCTCCAAGTCTCCTGTCATAATCCTTAAAGATATTTCCTTAAATAGAAATCATTTAAAGTTTTGTTTTAAGGTCTCCTCAATTTCTTCAATAGATAGATTTGGTACAGTTAGCACGAGAGATCTTTCTCTCAATTTTTTTTAGTATTCATAGAATATTTTCATCTTGCATATATGTTGTTGTATAATTCAACAGGAAAAAATGTGATAACTTCAAGTGGTGTGTATCTAAATTTGTGTAAAGCATAAATAATTGTATCTTCAATTTTTACCTTGTTCTATTTTCTTTGAGTATATTGTACTTTGCTTGCTTCATTCCTCTGAATGTTCCATGCTTCTTAATTGTGTCTAACATTTCATCTAGACTTCTTGGTTGTGGAGGCTTATTCTTCACAACTTTGGGTTTGCTCAAGTCTTCAGTCTCTGAGTCAGTGTGTGGTGGAAGCTTTAATTTTCTCCTTGGTCTAGTATTTTCCTTCTTTCCTCTTACATATATATTCTCTTTTGGTTCAGCAAAATTCTTCTTTTCTTTCGGTGACGTTGTAGACCTTTTTGACAATCTAGTAGATTTGGGGCTCGGTGAAGGCTTTAATACTTGCGGTTTCTGGCCTTGCACTCTAGAGGTTTCTGCCTCATCTTCTTCATTATCATTTCCCAAATTCTTAGTCAGATTAGCACTCATCTTGCTAGATTTTCTTTGAATTTCAGGCACTAAGATACCTTGCTTAATCTTAGCCTTAACTTATTCATATGTTCCATACCTCTTGGCTCTTTTATCAGTAGGCTTACCTAAGAGAGTTTTTATTTGTTGAGATGCAATGTCTATGTCCATCTCATATCCCATATGATCTATAAATATGCTCCTAGGATCGACTGCATTTATAATACATGAGTCGGTGTCTACCTCAAAACATATAGAATCATGATATTTCTCAACTAATTGAGGTGGAACTCTAAATTTTTTATACATCCTTGCTTGGAATTTAGAGAAGTAGTCATTCATAACTATGTCAAGATTCTCTCCTAGAATCTTTATGTATTCATTGATTTGATAAATGACTAGTTTATCAATACTCCATTTCACATTTCTAATAGATGGAAAGAAGTTCTCAAAGTAAATGTATATGCATACTAGTAGTGAACCAAAATCTAATGTATTTGTCTCAAGGCTTTCCTTATAGTGTTCATGTTGTCTTCAAGTTGTTTCAACAATATCTCACATAGATTGATCTGCATGTCTTTCTTTACAATCTTGTAAGCTATATTAATAGCTCCACAAGGTACGTTGTCCACTTGGGATGATTGGAATACTCGGTAGGAAAAGATGTTGCATGCAAAATTCAACCTGAGGTATTCAATGGTAGAAATCCTCAGACCTCTCCCATCCCATTTGGATTTGGTTAGCTCACTCAGCTTGATCTTCTCAATCTGTCTAATCGCTTTAGGCTTGTCTCCAATTGGGTAACCAGTTACAATATATAACACATCATTTTTATCTTCATAGGTTGATCTAACCACATACATTTATCATGTACTCGGCTAAGTACCATCCTTATCCATTTAGTCTTGAATACCTTCGGTATATGTAGGGCATGTGTCAAACATTTTGACTCCAGATGAACATGATCACTCTTTAGTTTGTCATCTGCACATAACTTCTGGTAAGATGAATCAACATTTGCTTCATGAATCTCCTCAACCTTACAATGGGTGAAAATTTGCACGTCTTCAATCAATAACACTCTATCCAGAATGGATGAAAGTGCTCCCATCATGTCTAGTTCAGCTGCCTTCATAGGAGGTAGCTTGTTCTTAGAATTCACGGACTCAACATTCTCAACCACAACTAGGTTTCGAGCTTTCCGAGCCATATCCTCTTGTCAAATACAAAATTTTTTTTACTAGGGTATTATGTCTATGACTTGATTGCACTAGCACAACTAGGGAAACACCACAAATACCTTGAATAGATTCAAATATGCTCAAAGTGGTATAGGATTACTTTAACAATCGCTTGTATCCTCTTGAGGACTTAGTTCTCCAACTTTGTTCACGTTGCTCTAGAAAATGTTAAGTAACAATGATAGATGATACAGTCTATATATGTCTTTTTCTAGGTTTAGGGTTTCCAATGGTCTTAAAGTAGAAATTAATGCTCAGCTGACCTACTTTACCAAATACCTAACTTGCATTTCCTTATACCAATTAAATGTGAAACATAAAATCAACAATATGAATCCAAATGCATCTAAGTATGCTCATATGGATCTCTACACATATACTAGGAACCGATTAAGATTTGAAATTTAACTTGCAATTCCTACTCATACCTCTTACCTGATTAGGTAGATTCGGTTGCACCCGATTTGGAGGACAAGGTGCCTTCAACTATTCTGAATGATGTTATGTTATCCATGGTCTTTCTTCTCCATGTCTTATTCATCTGATCTCTCATTTCTTCTACATTCACTTTAGGTTTCTTAGATGTTTCTTCCTTAGTAGGAGCTTTGCCTCAGTACCTACAGTCTTTGGCAAGGTGACCTAGCTTGTGTCAATGGAAGCATGTCATGCTAGGGTTTCTCCAAGATCTTCTATTGTTCCTGCCATGTAGAAACATGAAATTTATATCAATGTGAACATATCTTCCACGGACTAAACAAGATATCCTTGTGTTATAGTCCCATGGTATGGATGTACCCTGTTGGTTGTTTGGCATATTCTTTCAGTTTGGTGCCCATTTGTCATTTCTCTTTTGTGATCTGCATTCTTCAGATTTGTGACCATACTTGTTGCAATTATTGCAGTGGCCATCAAAATTTGGCTTTCTTGTGTTGTTCTAATTCTTTGATCTACATTCATGTGCTTGGTGCCCATACTTGTTATAGTTATAGCAATGTCCATCAAACTCGGTTGAGCTCGTTGAGTTACCTCTTTTGCTTTTGCATATGTTTGCAATATTTCCAAGCTTCCCATAGTAATGGAAACTAGGTTTGTTTAACTTTAGTAGGGTATAATTTCCTTGACTGTCAGCTTGATTAGAGGACTCTCCTTTCTCATTAGTGCTCTTACTATTGAATCATATTCTAGTCTTGTCTTTCAGTTATCTTTGACCTTTAAGTTGTGCATTCAATGATCTCATTGTTTCTTCATTTATCGTTAGTATCTCATTTTCTTCTCTTTCATATTTCAGCTCTCTGGTCAATCTATTAGCTTCATACTTTAGTGCTTGATTCTCAAAAAATTTCTGGCTGACTCTATATTAGCACTTACTAGTTGATCGATCATAGTATAGTGTACTTGCATCATCCTCATGATTTCCCTATCTTTCTCAGCTATTCTTTTTTCAAACTATCTTTTCTCTTCTTCATCTATTCTCAGTGCATTTTCAACTTCTCCCTTAGAGTCAAGTATCTCACTAATTCTCAATGCTTGTATTTCTTGATCTATCTTTTCCAAGTTTAGTTGCTCGTTGAGTTTCTTGTTCTTTTCCATGAGTTTTTCAATGGCAGAATCAAGTTCACTATTCAACCTACCTTCATATGTTGTTTCAAGAGTATCAACATGCCCTTGTGTGGATTTTAGTTTATTGCATAACTTATTCCTCACTTTTAAGGACTTTTCTAACTCTCTTTTCAGATCTTCAATCACTTCTTGTGCACTCTCCAACTTAAAATCAAGACTATCAGTCTTCTTAGATTGCTTGTAACTTTCCATGGTCATGATGTTTACTCTTAGGTGATTAAACCTTTATCTCAAGAGGATAGCTCTGATACCAATTTTTGTATTAATATTATGGAAAGTTAAGTCCTGAGAGGGGAGGGGTGAATTAGTACTTTAAAACTTTTAACCACTATTCATTCCTATTCACTATAAACATTGAAAATCATTAAACATAAATTAGAAAACCATGACACATAACACCATCATTTTTGGTCAAGCATAAATCCTTGGTTAGAGGAAAAAACTGTGGTGGGGATAGCACCTACAATCCTTCACTAATGTAGAATAAAGATTGCTCGGTTAGAGCTACAAAGTTAGCTACTTATAGTAGCTTACCCTGTTAGGAGTATTATACTAAGTCAAGAGTACAAAAGACTTATTCAGTCTACTTGGTTAAATGATTTCACAATCTCTCATCTAAGAGATGTACCAAGTTAGAGGATTATAAAATAAGACCTGTTAGGGCCTACCCACTGAATGAGATTTCTAATCTCCTAATTATTACAAAAACTAGTTAAAAAATGTTTGCAAGTATGCATCAATCATAATGTTGTTCAGACTCTTTATGCTCTGTAAGTGCATTACCTCTTTCTGCACTCGGTACCTTAACTGTTCTGAACCCTATATATTCTTCATTCTATCTTTAGCTATGTCATTGTAACTGCCTCTCTCTCTCTCTCTCTCTCTCTCTCTCTCTCTCTCTCTCTCT